>JZLH01S0119251.1:11410-30342 GCA_001188425.1 Eucidaris tribuloides
AGAGTCCCCTGCGACGAATCCTCTTTTGATGTCCTTAACGGAAACATTCTTCACGTTAAACCCAACGTTGTCGCCTGGAAGCGCTTTGAGCAACGCCTCATGATGCATCTCGACCGACTTGACCTCAGTGGTTATACCGCCCGGAGCGAATGTTACGACCGTTGCAGGTTTGAGAATTCCGGTCTCGACGCGACCGACGGGAACTGTCCCGATGCCTGTTATCGTCAAGAAAGAAAAGTGGCAACACGGGATTTCATGGGTCATCATTTAAATTCTACAACAACGAAAACAACAACAATAATAATAACAACAATACTGACAATAATGATAATAGTAATAATGATAATAATAATAATAATAATAATAATGATAATAATAATAATAATAATAATAATAATAATAATAATAATAATAATGATAATTATAATAATAATAATAATAATAATAATAATAATAATATAATAGTAATAATAATAATAATAATAATGATAATGATAATAATAATAATAATAATAATAATAATAATAATAATAATACTAATAATACTAATAATAACAATAACAATAATAAAACGACACAAAAATTTACAATAACAATAACGACATTAACAACAGTAGCAACAAAAACTTGGGTTAAAACTTTATACAATGATGTATATTCATGTGTTATTAATAATGGGCATGCCACAGAATTTTTTAATGTTACTCATGGCGTACGCCAGGGCTGCCCTCTAAGCCCATTACTTTTTATAATTTGCAATGAAATAATGAGTGAATGGATAAAAAATGATAACAAAATCAAGGGTATTGCAATCAATGGTACGGAAATTAAAATTAATATGTAGTACATATTCACGCTGATGATACAACGTTTTATGTGAAAGATGTACTCTCTTTTAAGAATTATAAATGCGATGAACGAATTAAAAACGTCTTCGGGGTTATGTATAAATCGTAACAAATCAGAAATTATAGCTCTTGGGTATCACAAAGCTCATCTTCCTGACGTCACTTTTACCGGCTTGAATTATTCCAAGGGCCCATTTCATTTATTAGGTGTACATTTTTCAACCGATCCAAATGACCTCTTTAAATTAAAATTTTTACCTAAATTAGAAACTTTAAAAAAAAATTAGAGTGTGGTCTCCAAGGGATTTGACTCCATTGGGTAAAATATCCATTGTAAAATCACTTGGACTTTCCAAATTGATATATTTGTTTTCCGTATTACCAAAGCCCCCAGATTGGTTTATACATGAGGTAGAATCTTTACTGTACTCGCTTATATGGAATAATAAACCCGACAAGGTTAATCGCAAGACGATTATTGGTGATTTTTATAGATAATAGGAGGTTTACGAATGTTCCATGTACCATCTATGGTCACAGGTTTAACAATTGCATGGATTAAAAGATGGTTAAACTCGGAAAATAAAGGTATAATTGGAAATGTTTCTTTAAACTACAAGGCATTCTCTTGGTGGAGATTTATATTGGTTATGTAACTTGAGTAATGAAGATAAAATACAGCAAATCAAAAATATATTCATAAGAGAAATACTTGAGTCGTGGAGTATGCTATCTTTTTCACAGAATCCACCTGAGTGCTACATCCATAATCAAATTATTTGGAATAATTCATGTATCAAAATAGGTCGAAAGGTAATCTTTAAGATGGACTGGATAAATAACGGTATCACCAGGATTCATCATTTATTAAAGGATAACGGAAACTTTTTAACTCACGCTGAATTTTTGAATAAATATAAGATCCAATGTAACTTTTTAGATTTTTATTCTGTTATATCAGCAATTCCTTTACAATGGAAACGTATTATTAAAGGTCCTCGATTGAAAGATGTGAACTATCAAGAAGAACTTATATTTGATATGAAAAAGATCACTAAAGTTTGTAAATTTATTCATAACATTTTTGTTGACAAATTCTTTCAAGTTCCAATCTCACAGAGAAAATGGACTTCAATTCTTCAAGAGCCGCTTAATGACTGGAAGAAAATTTACACAATTCCTTTTAAATGTGCATTATCTTCAAAGCTGCGTTATTTTCAGTTTAAGATATTGCATTATATTCTTGGTGTCAACAAGTATCTAAAAACAGTTGGTATTTCACAGTCTGATTTATGTACCTTTTGTGCAGCTGTCTCTATAACAACTCCCTGCTGATACTGAATCGATTTCTCATTTATTCTGGGGATGCCCTTTAACCCAACGGTTTAAGTCGATTTCCAAAGAAATACTCTTGAATTGACACATAATAATTTCATTTTTGGTATTCCAACAGGTATTCATTCTGCTTTTAATTTTGTCATCCTGTATGCCAATACTCTATATTCAGTACTAGATGCAAAGGGGGTACATTAACATTAGCATCATTTGAAAAAAAAACATTGAAATGTTATTATGAAATTGAACGCACTATTCACTCTAAGTATGATAAATTTGTTTTATTTCTAGATAAATGGAGAAACGTTCAAATATTTTTAAATATGCTGGTTATACTAAATAATTATGTAATACATTAATGCATACACTGCAGGACTGGAGGTGTTTGTTTTGGCACCCTTGGTGTCGCCCTGCATGGATTCCGGATGTGGTGTTGAGTTTGGCACTCTCCATGTTCTAGGAATTGTTTCGTGTTTATAGGATATCCGGAGTGTTCGGGCTCGACACCGCATCTGGTGTCTATGTTGGGCGGTGCCGCGGATGTCAGATTTCGCACCCCTGTGTCTTTGCAGTATGTAATGGCTTGAGTCCATTGCATCATTGTCTGTACTATTTGATTTTCTTGCTTTGAGAACTATTAAATATTTGAAATACACTGGTTATACTAAATAATTATGTAATACATTAATGCATACACTGCAGGACTAGAGGTGTTTGTTTTGGCACCCTTGGTGTCGCCCTGCATGGATTCCGGATGTGGAGTTGAGTTTGGCACTCTCCACGTTCTAGGGAATGTCTCGTGTTTATAGGATATCCGGAGTGTTCGGGCTCGACACCGCATCTGGTGTCTATGTTGGGCGGCGCCGCGGATGTCAGATTCCACACCCCAGTTTTTTTGCAGTATGTAATGGCTTGAATCCATTATATCATTGTCTGTACTATTTGATTTTCTTGCTTTGAGAACTATTAAATAAAACTTGATTTAAAAAAAACAATAGCAACAACACAACAACAATAATAACAATAATAATAATAATAATAATAGTAATAATAATAATTATAATAATAGTAATAATAATAACAATAGCAACAATAAAAATATCAATAATAACAATAATAATAATAATAACAAAAATAATAATAACTATAACAATAACGACAACAATAGTAAAAACAGCAATAACAACAATAACAATAACTATAACAATAACAACAATAACAATAACATAACAATAATAATAATAATAATAATAATAATAATAATAATAATAATAATAATAATAATAATAATAATAATAATGATAGTAATAATAGTAATAATAATAATAATAATAATAATAATAATAACAACAACAACAACAACAACAATATTTTTTGGAACATTCAGATCTCCACAGGTGTACAAATGTCTGGTGAAAAATTAATGCTTTTGTCCAGCGTGTAACAATATTTTCACTATAGTATATACTGATATAAGCCACCCCATTATGTTCTACAACACAATGTAACCTACCTCCGATCTTATACACGTCTTGCAGTGGGAGACGGAGCGGTTTACTAATTGGGCGTTCGGGAGGTAGGATGCTGTCTAGAGCTTGAAACAGAGTTTTTCCACTGGCGTTGCCACTTTTCCTTTCGACGGACCATCCTTTGAACCAAGGCATCTGTAAATACAAACACCATACACGAATCGTTAAATACAAAAACTTATAGGCATGTTTCCCCTCCCCCTCCTCCTCCTCCTCCTCCCCTCGATCCTCCCCTCCTCATCTTCTCCTCCTCTTTCTCTTCCCCCTCCTTCTCCCCCCCCTCCTCCTCGTCCTTCTCCCCTCCTCGCTTACTTCTATGTTTGGCAGCCACACATGCATAACATTATCCCCCATTTAACCACTTCACTTTTATCTCGCGGGAGCCCCCTTTGAAGTTTTATTTGAAGAACAGATCGTTTTGCCACTAATCACAACTCACATTTTATGAACAGAGGCTGGGGGAGGCGTTCTAACACACAACACTAATATGAGAAGACCCTGCTTGACAACCTATGTAGTCAGTGACTACTTGTCACTATGCCCCTGTACATCCGCAGATGTTTGAAAATTGAATAGGAACTTTGGTAAGGCATTTGAGAGTAACCATTCTATAAATAATGGAGGACTGCGTGAATGGCTTTGGTTAGATTAATTCAAAAGAATACCCCCAAAAGTACTATTTCGATGTGCAGAGCCAAGGCCTTCATGAATACTACCAACATAGCTGTAGAGTTCGCAGTGGTAACGACCGATCTAGTGAGTCATGTTCGTGTCTGTGCAATCGCCACATTGGAAAATTGACGGTGTTTCCTTCTTCTACGAATGAGACTGAGGAACTTGCTTCACTAATTAGCCGATTATTTCATTAACGTGCTAATAAAAAAAACCTCGTTGCCTTATCAGCAACAATTTGTAATGTTACTTTTTGCTACATCTGTTTTGGACCCGTAGTTAATTGTAAATGTTTATATTACATTGCGAAAAAAAAGAAGTTGTCTGCACAAGTGTTTATAAAAGAGTTTCGAAAAACGTGAAAGTGCTCAAGATTAAAAAAAAATATTTTGAAACTTAATAATTTAGTCATTTTGTTTGATTCCTTTTGGTTGTGAAGGCGTCGTAAAAAAGATGATGATGATGATGATGATGATGATGATGATGATGATGGTGATGATGATGATGATGATGATGATGCTGCTGCTGCTGATGATGATGATAATGATGATGATGACAATGTTACCTGACATATAGGTAAGGATTATATCCACACAATGTTACCTGAAATACAGGTAAGGATTATATCCACACAATGTTACCTGACATATAGGTAAGGTATATATCCACGCAATGTTACCTGATACATGTATAAGGATTATATCCACATAATGTTTACTTCCAAAAATGGATCATAGTAAGTTAAAGTTACTACATGTATAGTAAATGTCTTCTAAAAAGAGAGAGGGGGCTATATATGATATGAATATAAGAATCCAAATCCTGGACTTAAAGGTATTGGCTAACATTTACCACAGTTAAAAAAATCTGAGCTACATGATTCCCCATGCTACCATTGTCTTTGATAAGGTCTAAAAATGACGCCCTGAAAAAAATTGTATTTCAAAATGATTATTTAGTGCTTTAAAAAGTGAAAATCGTAAGTTGATCGGATTCACCTGCCCATGTTCTCACATAGACTTACTGTGTGTACACCTACGCTATTAAAACTCGCCCCGAGTTTTAATTATTTATTCATGCATAACTTGCCATTGGCAGCGTAACTTTCCAAACTTTTTTTTATTCTAGGGTGTATATTTGTCCATATGGACACTACTCCGTAGTTCAGATATCAAAATTTGACAATTTTTTAAATTGAAGCTCCACAATGTTAGCCTATCACTTTAATGTCATTCTTATATGCATACTAGATTTCACTCCATTATTTTTGGCACTTCCGGGGTGAATTAAAATTTATCATTTATACACAAGATGAGCCCATGTATAAGCAGAAGTTGGACTTGGGTCGTTTTTATATTTAGATATTCAACTGTTCCTAAACAGCTGGACAGGAACTTAACTCTTAACGTGCCAGAGGAGAACAATTGGTATTAGTGAACGCACACATCCATTGACCTTAGAAAAGTGCTTGAACTATACTGCCCCACCCCCACCCCTTTACAAAAGGGCATACTGACATTTTGCTGTTTTGGAGATATTGAGCAAAATGTATTTTGTTCAACACGTAAAGCCCTATTCAGTGTCCTTTTAACAAGCGGATTATAAAACAAAGGGACACTTCTAATCAATATTTCTTTGTTCTGCATATTTAACATGATGTACTGAGTCCCCTACACTATGTAACTCAATTTTGAAGAAGAAAAAATGTCAGCTATGACCTTTTGTCATGGGGGGGGGGGTCAGCATAACTCTACATGCAAACTTTCAGACTAGGAAGATTATGCGTCTTAGGAATCCTTAGGCAATGTTTTATTGCTTGGCCTATGACAGACCGGCTTATGTTTCATCAATGAACAGCCGTGAGAACACTCCACTACTACTACTACTACTACTTCTACTACTACTACTACTACTACTACTACTACTACTACTACTACTACTACTACGACGACGACGACGACGACGACGACTACTACTACTACTACTACTACTACTACTACTACTACTACTACTACTACTACTACTACTACTACTACTACTACTACTACTACTACTACAACAACTACTACTGCTCTACTGCTACAACTACTACTATTACTACTGCTACTACTACTACTACTACTATCAATAATAATAATGCTAATACAGCAGCTGGGCTCAGATATCGCAATTACCTCTGCCAAAGTTGCCACCCCCCCCCCCAATTATCTTGAGAATCATGTTTGAATATGCCGACTAAGTTGCTGTTTTTCCATAATCGATCCAGTACATTGCCTCAAGAAAGAAAGAATTTTCCACATGCACTCGCCGTATTCACCTCCCGACAGGTTGAGACTATGAGCTATTTTTATCATCTTTTTTTTTTTAAAATTAGATTGGAGATGGGGTTTATTCCGTCAAACGAAACTTAGAAAATAAAGTCAGCTAGCTGCTGAACGAGATTTCCAAGCTCATGAATATAAGTGAGCCTGCAGAATCTACGCCAATATAGTGTCAATAGTGAATGAGCGCAACGGCGTAGAATATATTCTATAGTATCTAGGTTGCACGCGCGTAGATAAGTTAGAAGTCCAGAAAATGTGCATCCGACCCAACCCAAAGAATAAGAAATGTTAATTTGAATGGGCGGCTGCCAAGAGGGGGTGGATTTGATTAAGTATTAAATGAAATGTTCTGATAGGGGTCGAGTGGATCTTTATTGCTGTTACCGTGAAATAAATTAATTGATTTGGTAGGAACTATTTTATTGTGTCCATGAATATGGCTTTGAAATTCAAGAACACAGGCGAAAATCGCCGTGAAAATGCTAGGAATTTGTATGAGGGAAATTCCCTTGAGAAAATGCTGGTCACAATACATTTCCTGAAGATCATCAATTGAGGAGTAATTGTTCAATCATTGAGTGTTGGTTCCAATCTTCCCTATTTAATATATGATTTTTAATGAATTTTCAAAGTTGATGCTTTTAACATTATTCTCTATGGGGCTTGATTTACCTGCGTGCCACCTCTATTATTATTATGTATGTCTATGCGTGTGTGTTTTTTTTTCAGATTCCGAAGTAAAAACGTGCGTGTACGCTTGTTTCGGGTGCTGCCAACTAGTATTTGTCATCATTTCTCAATTATCCAGCGATTATTTTAACTCTTTTCTCTATAACATTCTATCTCCACAGGGGAATTTTGAGGAATAGTTTAGATCAGAAAGTATCAATAAAACTAAGTTTCTGCAAGTTTGCTGTGTCCATTCATATCAATACCAGCACTGGAAGAACTTTGCATGTGACAGTATTCATGATTTTTTTTTGTTTTTTTTACTGATATTTGCACCCAGTGCAAATGGTTCAGTAATTAAATCACAGTAATTTAGTTAATTATTTGATTCTTTTAAATATAGTCAAAATGTGTTTCTATGATGATGGTTAATCATCTGAAATAGTTTGATGTAAAACTTGTAGACACCCCTCCCCATGGCGTGAATAATCGGTCATCGATTGAATGCGCCGTAAAACCAACAACAACAACAACAACCCCTTATAATTATGGCGTAAATCAATTAGATACTGTAGCCTACAGCCTGAAGCCGTTGGGGGCGGTATACCACTTCCGGAGCTGGACGAGGACGTGTCGGCGTCAACTCCGCGACGGCCACGCGCACTGAACTATTGTGTCGGACTTTTCTTTTTGTGTTTCGTGTGACATTGGCCTTGACACCTGACCAGTTATGACCTTGAAACTGAACCTGGTCTAGTATTTTCCTTTTATAAAAACTTATGAAAAAATCATGGTGCTATAATGTGTCCGTGAGACTGTTAACAAACATACAAACAAACAAACAACAAAAAACAGACAGACAAACTCTATCATTTACAATACCTCCTCCAACTTTGTTTGCGGAGGTAAATATAACAATGATGATGATAATGACCTAGTTCGGTAAAAGGAAACAAATGACAAATCATTCAAATTTGAGTAATTGGTGTTTTTTGAAACATTCTAAGCATGTTGTACCTTCAGGCATAAATTTGGAGAGAAATAATATAATTCTATTAAGAGACATTTAAGTCAAAACGCTGGGAAATGGAGTTTATGTCAATGTAAATGACAGACACAAGTTGCTCATTTCTTAGAAATTACACTTTTATCGCTTGCTTTCTTTTGCCAAAGTATACTAATTTGAACTCCGACCAGTTGATGTACTGGTTTCAACTGGAACCAGTTGATACCAGTTCAATCCCATTGAAACCAGTTGAGACCAGTTGAAAATTTCCAACTGGTTTCAACTGGTATCAACTAGTTTTTCGACCTGGGGCAGAATAATGATGATGGTGGTGTTGGAAATGATAATAACGACGACGACGATGGAAAGGTCAACTTACATTGGCTGATTGTTCCAACATGTTATCACCATGCCACCCAGATATTGGAACGAAAGCTACAGCCTTGGGGTTGTATCCGACTTTCTTAAGATACGCAGAAACCTCCTTTGTGATTTCATTGAATCGGTGTTCAGAGTACGGCGGTTCAGAGGTGTCCATCTTATTGACAGCAACGATCATCTGTTTGACACCGAGTGTGTAAGCAAGGAGAGCGTGTTCGCGGGTTTGACCATTTTTCGAGATACCCGCTTCGAATTCTCCCACGCCGGCTGCAACGATAAGGACTGCACAGTCCGCCTATATACGAACGAAAAACAATGGTATATTTTACGACACGTGTGGGCCTTTAACCCAACAAAATAAAAACAAACAAACAAGGAAATGATTAAAGGAAGGTGAAGTCGGCAACTAACAGGAATAAGTTAAGACAAACATTGCCATTGTGAGTATTGTGAGAATTATGGTAGGGGCCTACATGGTGATAAAGAAAGCCTAAATAGGGAGTATTGTTTGCAACTAACCCTCAGCAAGGTCCTATCATAAATTTCCCTTAATTCTACGTCTTTTCGAATTTTTTTAATTGAACAAGATCGCCGAATCAGCTATAAAATAAAAAAGTAAAAAATAATCAAATCCACTACTGAGCAATCAGTGCATTTTGTGTGAAAACAATACAAATTACCACTTTCGAAAAGTAAACAAACAGAAATATGTTGAAAGATAATATCCTTAATCACCACCTTTAGAAATAATTTGAATTACTGTGCAAAGAGATGAGTGTTCAACAGATACACTCTATAACAAGCGTTAACTCATTTAACACTCCAACGTGAGCTTCAATTTTTTAAAAAATGTTCAAACTGTGATATCTGACCTAATACATAGTATTGCTTAATTGGACAAATAAACACCCTAGAATACAAACGTTTGGAAAGTTATGCTGCCACTCGCAAGATATGCATGAATGAACAATTTGCACTCCGGTGGATGATAAAATAGCCTAGATCTGCACACAGTAAGTCCATGGGAGGAAATGGGCAGGTGAATCCGGTCAATTTGAGTGTTTGTAGATTTTCAATTTTTTAAAGCATTTTCGAAATACAGTTTTTGCAGGGCTTAATTTTTAGACCTTATCAAACACACTTGGAGCATGGAAGATTATGTAGCTCACAGTTTTTTTAATACATGCGAAAGTAGATGTGTTGTACACGATTAACGCGTTTCTAGAATTTGTTTGACTTTCTCATCTATTACCATTACAACACAAAATGTGCATGTGTGTATTAGCGTAAAAAGAAAGGGGGCAATAATTATTAAGGGGTTAATTTTTGTAATTTTTTTGGTATACACCTAAATGACCTGACAAAATTTCATTTGCCCTTATAGTACCAACAGCATTTCGGTTTGTGGAACCAGAACACGTATTTCGAGACATCTTTGGATAATGCAGAATGTAGTGGCAATAGATAAGTGTTTAAAGCAAACATTGTAACGTACGAATCCATTGTTATGTCAATAGTAACAATTTATTCAACATTTTGGTCTGTGAAACCACCCATTTATCCCGAATTAATGACACGTATACATTTCACTCAAAACCATCTTAACATTTTACAGTTATGAGCCTGATCAATTAAAGTGAGCATTGGGGTAAAAAAAAAATCATTTTTATATTCTTATGATGTAATCACTGCCGAATCTTTCATTGATATCTAAAGTTACTAAAAATCCATATTTGTTTATTTGGTAAGGTCCGGAATTCGACTGGAATGACTCACTTTCGAGTAGGGGTGTTGAACACTGATGTCACGGACGGACACTTTTGAGAAGTATTGATTTGGTCCTATTTTGAAAATCATTAGATTATCTTGAGTTTTGTTTGGAAGTAATTATAGATGAAACACCAGTTTGCTAAAATGCAGAAAAATATTGTGAAATATTTGAACAAGAATTGTCCGTCCGTGACAGAAAGAAAATTTAAAACTTTTTGTTCTATTGCTGGAGCAATGAACTCAAACAAAACATGCTGAGCTATCTCACTAACAAAGACCTATAATGTGTATGTACGAAACCCAGATCAATTAACTATATATATACCAAATATGAATTTGAAAATATCACGGACGGACAAAATTTTTGTCACGGACGGACAAGTGCATTATACTGCAATGGTACAGGTAGTGGATTTCTAATTCAGTGATTTTGATGTTTTTCTCACTTTGGGAGATATTTCATATCAATAAATAATAGAATGTATGTAATTCATAAATACACCCAATACCCCCCCCCCACACAACACTCACACACGAGTATTTTTATGGCCCCGCAGACGAAATCTTGAGGGGGCATTAAGCGTTGACCTGTCCATCCTCCTTCCCTTCATCCACCATAATTGTTTCCGCACGATAACTTAAAAAATACTGGACGGATTTTAAATATTTTTGGTGTGTAGGTAGATCACATTAAAAAACAGGTAAATTCAAATTCGGAGTCCGCAAGTCAAAGGTCAAAGGTCACAGCTCATTATACATGCAGATTGGTTTCGCGGATGAATAACTTAATAAATATTTGATGGAATTAAAAAAAAAAAAATGGTATGTAGGTAGCTGACACTAAAATACAGGTCAAAGTTCGAATTTGTAGTCTGCAAGTCAAGGTCAAAGTCACAGCTCATTATACATGCACATGCAAATTGGTTTTTGGGTGATAACTTGATAAATATTTGACAGAATTTAAAAAAAATGGTACGTAGGTAGATGAAACTAAAATACAAGTCAAGTTCAAAATGAAGTCTGCAGGTCAAAGGTCAAAGGTCAAAGGTCACAGCCCATGTAAAGGTCACAGCCCACACTCAATAAGAAATGCTTACTGACTGCATTATAGCTGGGGCATCTGTGTCCTGTGAACACACAAAATTTCTAGTTTTTTCATCTTTTCAAGTTTATTAGAGATATGAGTACTGGAAGCTGGGATGCAATATCAATTTTAATTGGGATAATACCCATCTGTGACACAAAATGTCCGTCCGTGACACTGGAAATGTCCGCCCGTGACAAAACTTCTTGTCCTTCTAGTAAAAGTTACAGCTTGCTTCAAAATTACATACATAATGTCAGGGAAGTCAACGTATTAGACTAACATCTGCAATGAAAAGAAATTGTCAGCGTTGTTTCGTTTAGATAGAAACAACAAAAGATCATTGACAAGTGTAGAAACCCATTTCTATCCTGTCCGTCCGTGAAATTGAATATTTAATGGATTCTATCTTTAGTAGGTAACCATGGCAACTAAATTCTATAAACATTTAACAATTTCAGTGATACTCTTCACAATGAACCATACACAAACTTGACAAATTTCACTACTTAATTATTACAAGCCTTTAAACTTTCAGAATTTGTTAAATGTCCGTCCGTGACAAACTGATCAGGCTCTTCTAGTAAAAGTTACAGCTTGCTTCAAAATTACATACATAATGTCAGGGAAGTCAACGTATTAGACTAACATCTGCAATGAAAAGAAATTGTCAGCGTTGTTTCGTTTAGATAGAAACAACAAAAGATCATTGGCAAGTGTAGAAACCCATTTCTATCCTGTCCGTCCGTGACATTGAATATTTAATGGATTCTATCTTTAGTAGGTAACCATGGCAACTAAATTCTATAAACATTTAACAATTTCAGTGATACTCTTCACAATGAACCATACACAAACTTGACAAATTTCACTACTTAATTTTTACAAGCCTTTAAACTTTCAGAATTTGTTAAATGTCCGTCCGTGACAAACTGATCGGGCTCTTATCACAAAAGAAATGGTAGTAGTCTCCTAATTATTATACATAAAGTGTTTCATACGCGGAGCAGTGGTCCGTACAGTCAAAGTCCCGCTAAAACAATGTTTTGCTGCCATTTATTTGTCTTGATTAACTTCCTTGGTGTCAGTTAAGGTAAATCCCGGAGGGGGGGGGGGGTGTCACTCTACACACGTTCTGCTACCACCCGTGTCCAACAACCTCAGAAATGCACCCTAACCGCCGTAACCCACATAACCAAATTTGCAACCCTAAATGGCGTAACACGTGAGAAAGGCTACCCTAAGCGGCGTGACTCCCAGCAAATCAACTAATTCTGATACCCTAAGTGGCATGAATAGGGAGTCCACTAATTTGATACCCCAAGTGGCGTAAACAGTGAAATCAACTAATTTATATACCCCATCCAAGTGTCCTTCTCATCTAAAACATTATGATAATAATAATTGTACATCGCGCAACCCGAAGAGGTTCACTTAACAATTCATAAATAATTCTCCTTATCATCAAACGTTCATTTTCGAGATGTTTTTAGATCCACAAAAAATTTGCATCCCTAAATGGCGTAATCTACATAACCAATGGCGTGACATATGAGAAAAGGCTATCCTAAGTGGCGATTGCCGGCAAACGGTGCTGAAAAAGCTAACCTTTTTTCCAAAAGACGTCGACGACGCCGGAGGGCTGGAAATTTATTTATTTATTTATTTATTTATTTATTTATTTATTTATTTATTTATTTATTCATTTATTTATTTATTTATTTATTTATTTATTTATCAATATTTTGGTAGTGCACCCTTTCAACAATCTGTTGGTATCAATAGGGGACCTATGCATAAAAACAATACAAAACTGTACATAAAATAAAACATAATGGTAATGCGTATACATATTATTCTAAAACACGATAAATAAATATTAAATATAGACTACATCAATTCAAATATGATAAACATATAAATAAAAAGGGACCCTTTTCGACGCCTTTTCTGGACGCGGGTGCGTAGCAGACCGCGTGGAGAGCGACCCCCCCCCCCCCGAGGTAAATGCAACGTCTGCAGATTTAGTGAATGAGATTTGAGGCATTTTTGGTGGTTTTTAGCATTTTGAGGATGAATTTTGACGACCTGCTCGCAATAGGGCTTCCTTGTCTGTTTGTGTTTCGGTGGGGCAAAGGTTATCATCTACTATTATTATCTACTTGAAAGGAGGGTAGCGAAAAGTTTATTGGAAAACAGAGTGTAAATTTAATGTAAGATGATATGATTTGTATCGATGACGCGTAACACATATATAAAAAAAAACAAAGTCTAGGGTTATCTCAAATTTCACTCAAAAAACAGGGCCAAAGTCGTTTACAGGGTGGCCCAGAAAGAATGCTACACTTGCGGTCGTTAATTTCTTCAACATCATCCACAAAATGTCATCGGTGATTATTTAATGGGTTAGAACATTCTTTTTCCAACAAAATGATACCATGATCATTGATTTTGATTGAGGTGTTTGGATCTTAGAGTTTTTTTTTCTGAGGCAATGTAGTTTCCTAAATTCGCTTTTTTCCAACTCCAGCGATCACCAGAAGACCGAAATATTCTCACGTTACGGCGCGCCGTACCATATGAGCTCCGTCGAGACAAGAGGGCAGGAATGCTCTCGCTTTGATAAGGAAGACGATGTGAGCTACATTTATTGTTATCCCGATTTGTCTGCTATATATGGCACTCTGAGACACAAAAAATATCTCGGTGTTCCGATGACCGCCGCTGTTGTAAAATTAGCTAATTTGGAAAACGACATTTACCTCAAAAAATGGGAGCAGGGCGCAGAATCCAAACGCATTACTCAAAACCAATGATCACATATCATATTGCTTGAAAAAGAATGTTCTAACCACTGAAACAAAAAACAATGACATAGGCCCTATTTAAAATGTTGAAGAAATTAGCGATCGCAGGTGTACTATTCTTTCTGGGCCACCCTGTATATGGGCCAATGAATTAGTAGGCCGTTACCAAATAATTATTATCTCACCTGAGATGTTCCCGTGATCATGTTTTTAATGAAATCACGATGTCCAGGGGCGTCAATAACAGTGACAAAATAGTGGGTGGTCTCGAATTTCCACAGGGCGATGTCGATGGTGATACCACGCTCCCGTTCGGCCTTCAGCTTGTCCAACACCCAAGCATACTTGAAAGAACCTTTTCCCATCTGAAAAAAAAAATCGCAAATAACGCACGTGAACTTATTCGTCTAAGAAACGCAGACAGTACTAAAAGGAAAATGTCCACGCTGTAAAAACTACGGCGTCAATAGCAACACCAGTTGGTGTTGTGAGAGGACCGCTCCCGGGGGGGGGGGGGGGGTCACGTAGACCTACAAAGTGATACCTACACACTAAGAAATCGGGGGCTCTGGAACGGGCTCGAGCGTTAAATGGGTCCTTGAACTGGAGCTAAGGCTTCAGAACACCTCAAAATGCTATGCTCTGGAACTGTACGCGGCGAAAAGGCAATGCTCTGACTCGGCCGCGGCTCGGCCGAGCGAAAAATTAGAAGCGAAACGGCAAATTTGGGGGTCTCTGGGAACTGGAAAATCAAAAATTTTCTGTGACTCTCTGAAATTGAGAGGCTCTGGAACGGAAATTTGGGCTGAAAATGGGGGTCTCAACCGCGGCACATACGTATCACACAATTATACTAAGTGCCCCCCCCCCCGCTCCATCAGGTGTTAAAAATATACCATTCAGTTTGAATATAACACCAAATATTGTTGATATAACAAACAGAATATGCTATAATAACTCCAAAGAGTGTTAAACTAACACCAATGTGTTGAGCTAAAACCACGAATTTAACACTGCATAGTGTGAAATGCTTGGTGCGGTCCTCTCACAAAACCGTAACACATGAGTAAAGCTGTACCATAAGTGGCGTGAACAGGAAAATCCACTAATTTGATACCCTTAGTGGCGTAAACGGAGAAATTATTTGATACTTACCCAATAGGAGATGTTATTAGATCTACTCAAATCTGCACCACTAACTGGCGAAATCTATATAACAAAATCAGTAACCCTAAATGGCGTGACATGTAAGAAAAGGCTACCCTTATAGTGGCGATTGCTGTGGAAAGGTGCTGAAAAGGTAACCGTTTTCCAAAAGACGTCGACGACGCCCGGGGCTGGAGAAGGGAGAAGGGAGAAGGGGGGGGGGAAATCCAAGATCAAATCGAATGCGAAGTGAACTTCCGGAGTGAACTTTGACTTGAGTAAAGATCAAAATGACAACTCCAACTGGATTTCCTGTTGATATCTCTAGAACTCTCTATCCCATTTTTTTTTATTTCAAGGAAGATGTAGCCGGCAACTAACAGGAATAAGTTAAGAGAACAATGACATTGTGTGTATTGTGAGAATTATGGTACATGGTGATAAAGAAAGCCTAAATAAGGGGTACTGTGTAACACTTACCCTCAGCAAGGCCCTATCAATTAGTAAATATCTGTTAATTTTACGTCTTTGCGAATTTTTTCCATAGAACAAGATCGCCGAAAGAGCTATAGGGCCGGGAGGAGCTCATTGATTCAAAAGGTGCCTAAATTAATACGGTGCGATTGAATACGTGTCGGGCGGCATGCATCGGTCACGTCAGGTCAGCTCAAGGCTATAGCGCACATGCGATCTGATTGGTTGGGAAGAACTGACAGTTACAATGTATACCCCAAAATCTTTCTTAAATGCATTGTATAACAATGTTTCCAGTTTAAAAGATCTGAGCTGCATGATATCCCATGCTACTAGTGTCTCTGACATGGTCTAAAAATGAAGCCCTGAAAAAATTGCAGTTTAGAACGATCATTAAGTGCTTTAAAAAAGTAAAAATCATTGAGAGACCATTCCAGCTTTCCCCCATAGACTGTGTTGCAGAATTTCCTATCGCCTGATAGGAAATTAATGTGCCAATTTGTATCTGCACATTATTGTACTAGTGACAGCATAACTGTCCAAGCTTTTGTGTTCTAAGGTGTTTATTTGTCCATTCAAACACTGTCAGATAAGTCTTTTTTTCATTTTTGTCAGATAGCAAAGTTCGACAATTTTTTAAATGTGTCTTCCACAGTGTTAGATAGTGTCTTTAACTTATTCCTGTTAGTTGCCCCGGCTACATCTTCCATGAAGGATTACTTACTTCTTGCGCCTCCTTCTCAAATTTCTCAATCGCACGTTTATCGATACCACCGCACTTGTAGATAAGATGTCCAGTAGTGGTCGACTTGCCCGAATCCACGTGCCCGATGACGACGATGTTGATGTGCTTCTTTTCCTTAACCATTGTAGCGGTTGAGACAGATGTATCGAGGACAGATATATGGAAGAGTTATCACGTCAGCTGTAAAGAAATAAATGTCAAAATATCGTATTCAATTAAGCCACAGGCTAATATTGACCACAGTTAAAAAAAAATGTGAGCTACATAATCCTCCATGCTAGAAGTTTGTTTGATAAGGTCTAAAAATGAAGCCCTGAAAAAATTGTATTTCAAAATGATGATTTAGTGCTTAAAAAAAATGAAAATCTACAAGCACTCAAACTGACCGGATACACCTGCCCATTTCCTCCCATAGACTTACTGTGTGCAGATCTAGGCTATTTTATCACCCACCGGAGTGCAAATTGTTCATTCATCCATATCTTGCGAATGGTTGCTAAACTTTCCAAACTTTTGTATTCTAGGGTGGTTATTTGTTCAATTAAGCACTACTATGTAGGTCAGATATTATCACAGTTTGACAATTTGTTAAACTGAAGCTCCACAATGTTAGCCTATGGCCTTAATCTTGTTAGTACACAAGCTATTTCTTACAATGTCCATGGACACTTTCGAGAAAGGTGAAACGACAAAATGGAACGTCAGACTGGGTCGGAAAAGGATCTGCTATTTGATGTGTAATATCCTTTATTTTGCAGTACTTTTTTCAATATTTACTTTAATTTACTTTACAGATGCATCCGTGTCACAAAATATGGTATGGCAAGCCAATTGCGCACGCCGCGCGTTCAATGCGGGTGGGCCGCACGTACGTACGTACCTTGCTGCGTGCATATGCATACACCTGCCAACTCTGAGCTGGTATTATGCTGTGCATCATGCACGGCTAATGTTGAGTAATAACTGAATAACGTTAGTTTGCCGGCGTGGTAGAAAAACTTTATCTATCATGGTGATATCCCTTGTTAAAAAATGTTTTGCTCTTATGTTGTATTGTACCTTTGAGTGTAAGTCTAAGATTAACCTGGTAGAATGATCGGTGTTTTAACCCTGCCGCGCCCACGCCATTGGCAGTGGGAATGTGGGATGCTTGTCCCACACATGCAATTTTGTGTGTGTGTCATTCAAGTTATTGTTTCGTACAATAAATTAGAATAGATCTAACGTTATATGGACATAATGTTAGTTCTACATCATGTATACATACGGCCCTGAATTTTGGCAATCAATATAATCCGTAGCCCAGTTGTAAAGTGATTAAAGCCCAAGTTTAGTTTCGGGGATTTTGATTTTACTTGAAAGCTTTATGCCCCCTTTATGCCCCAAAGTCACAACCCTGCAATAATAGATTCTGAATGTCTTTAGTTTTTTTAAATTAATCAATGAAAAATCTCGGGGGGGGGGGGGGAGAACCCCGAGATTTTCGGCTATATTTTACATTATAGCATCCAAAGGATTAATAAGGCGTTAAGGTTATATGAGTTATACCTCATCTGAAAGAGCAGACATGTATGTGCAATGTATATGTATAAGCATGTATGTTTTTTATGGAGGTGTGGAAAAATAATACATAACCAAAGCAAAGAGCATCACTGGGCAAAGAAATGACAGGTGTTTAGGGTCTCTCTGAAATCTGTGGCCTTTGCCACCAAATAATATCATAATATTTGGCCATGGCTGGCCTTTTCCTGGCTCTCCGGCCTCGGCCGGCCCTGTATTTTGATATTCGGCCTCGACCCTTCCGGCCTTGGCCTTGTCCTTGTCCTCGGACAATCCGGCCTTGGCCTTGGCCTCGGATAAGCCGGCCTCGGACACAACACTGGTTTATAAATAAAACATTTTATTATTTGTCAGAACAACCTTTGGACTGCAGGGCATTGACCAAATAACGCTCTAGAAAAAAAAAGTTTCGTAGTCTCCAGATTGGTATTGAAAAATAGCATTGCGATTTGATTAAGATGAAGTTGCTGATGAGAAAACACATTTGTTATCCAACATTTATTTGCGCATTGATGAGATATTCGACTAATTAATGAGGCAAGTTCTCAGTCCCATTCGTATAAGAAGGAATCACCGTCAATA
>JZLH01S0119273.1:0-15255 GCA_001188425.1 Eucidaris tribuloides
GGCAAAAACGACGGTTTTAGTTCCAATTTACCATTGCGTGGCAAAACTCTAGACCATGAAGAAAGTAAAAAAAAAATCGCTTAGAAATTGATATGAAGTGCGCATGTACCTTTGAAAAAAAAGTTTGTATGAAAAGGAATTTAGCCACCCCGAGATTTTGCGATTTTGATGAGGAGCCTCCTAATGTGTTTCCAAAGTGTGATGATATGACGTCATTTTATGTGCATGTCAACTGATTTTGTATTATCCCCCCTCCTTTTAGTTCTTTTTCTTGTTCTTATCAGTTTTAATTTTTTATCCCCCACTTTTCCAGGCCACCATAATTTCAAGCGTATTACTGTGAGGTCAGCTGCCTTCTTATTATTTTACTAACCTTATCCCCCCTGAATTTCCACCAACTTAATTTATTGTTTAACGTGACTTATTATTGCTATTATTTTTATCAATTAAAGATTACATTATATTTGGTTAGTCTTTGAATGTCAAATGTTTTTGTATAACTATATAACCAATGTAACGAGAATATGATTGGTGTGATTATTTTTTTTTCGAATTATTTAAAAATGCTTAAATGAAACCAAACCAAATAAGCTTAATTTCCATTGTATTACCAACCCCCAAATTGTATAAACACACAGTATAATGTTTCACATGTTTGAACCAAATAGTTTGAGATATTTAATTTGTACTGTTATAGATATCATGTAAACGTTGTATTTGTATTGTAGGATTAATGATGTGAATTGTTGTAATTATTATTGGATTGAATTTGTAGAATTGTAAAAGTGCAGAAATCAAATCAAACTGAAACTGATATTGATAGATTCCCTTTTCTTCGATTCATGTTTTGAAATACTTTGTCAGATTTGAGGGAAGCAGCGCCCTCTACCTGTATGATGAAGGTCAATCGGTCTATCTCCCTGACGCACTTCACACCCAGACCGGATTTGACTGCAGGGATACTGAGAGAATGCCAAATGGGCAATGCTGGGAATTGTACCTTGGTGCGGAGTATCCCAAAGTCTATCCAGATGACGTCATTATTACGTCAGTGTGGTAAAACACGACGCACTGCAGGAGGTCAGCTGTGCAAGACACAAACACAGCCAAGTTTTCTTGAGCAAAACGTTGGTCTATCCTCAAAAGGTAATAATACTACAGTGTGAGTCACAAAAAAGTTAACCGCTAGATAATTGCTCATTGTTTTAAAATTCAGCTTTGAACAAAATGTTATCATACATGTTTGGAAAGAGTGTTTTATCCTGAATCATTTGAAACCATTTTTGTGTTGTTTGTATTCATGCTTGGATGAACAGGAGGCATTGGTTGCGAGGGTGAAAAAACTGATTTGCGCCAAAGTAATGATTATGTGATGTTTGAATTAAACAATTGGGATTGGGGTTTTAATTCGGTCTTTGCAGATCAAAGAATTATCCCTTACAGAATTTATCGTGCTACACATATCGAAACACACTCACACATGCGCGTGCGCGTGGGCACACACACACACACACACACACACACACACACACACACACACACACACACACACACACACACACACACACACACACTCCTGTTTGCTTTTTGTGTGTGTGTGCGTGTGTTCCTTTTGCGCGCGTGTGACTGCTTCTAAAAAAACTCTGACTTTGCATTTGCTAAATGTTTGTGTGTGTGTGTGTTTGTGTGTGTTTGTGTGCGTGCGTGTGTTTGTGTGACTGTGTTTCGATATGAGTAGCATGATAAATTCTGTAAGAGATGTTTCTTTGATCTGCAAAGACCGAATTAAAACCCCAATCCCAATTGTTTAAATCAAACATCACATAATTATTACTTTGGCGAAATCATTTTTGCACCCTCGCAAACAATGCCCCCTGTTCATTCAGGCATGAACACAAACCACACAAAAATGGTTTCAAATGATCCAGGATAAAACACTCTTTCCAAACATGTATGATAACATTTTGTTCAAAGCTGAATTTTAAAACAATGAGCAATTATCTAGCGATTAACTTTTTTTGACTCACACTGTATAATAAGATCTACTATCAAATAATGTAAGTTTTGTTCCAGTTGATAAACAGAAACAGTGTCCCAAAGTAATAAATTTGTGGCTTAAGTGTATGCACACCGCGCAGGTGACGGGCCCGTTTTCAGTGGTGGCGCTGGGAGGGAGGGAAGGGGGGTGGGGGTGGGGGCTGGTAATGGAATTCTTCCGCTTGCCGGTAGATCTAGACTCATCATCATCATCTTCATCATCACTGGTTACACAGCAACAGAACTATAGGGTTCCATAACGCTGTGGTCAGGTGCAGACGCGATGGATATGTACTTATTAATTGCTTAAAGCAGCTTTGAATTTATCTAACGTCGGCAGGGAAGTTACGGCTAGGGGTAGGCTATTCCAATCACGTATGGTCCTTGGCAAAAAAAAGTACAGATGTCTATCAGTTCTGGAGTCTATGATGTGGTATGCATCTGGTGTAAAACGTCGACTTGGGCGACCTGAGTCTCTGGGACGGAGTTTACTCGAAGAAACTGGTGATTCATTTGTATGAATTAAAGGGAGAAGGTGCAAGCAACTAACAGGCATAAGTTAAGAATAAAAATGACATTGTGAGTATTGTGAGAATTATGGTACATGGTGACAAAAAAAGCCTAAATAAGGGGTACTGTGTGATACTCACCCTCATCAAGGCCCTATGAATTAGTTAATTTGTGTTTATTTTACGTCTTTATAAGTTTTACCCTAAGACAAAACTCGCAGAAACAGCTATAGGGGGAGGAGCTTATCAATTCAAACAGTGCATACATTACCACGGTGCGGCTAACACACGTTGCGTGGCATGCAGTGGTCACGCATGGTCAGCTCCCTGCAGTGCACGTGCAATCTGATTGGTTGGCAAGAACTCAAATATTTTCTTAACTTATGCCTGTTAGTTGCTGGCGCCTTCTCCCTTTAAGTAGAGTTGGCATAGCCTGGCCTTAAGACGTCTCTCAGCCAGACTTTCCCACTGTAATTGTTGTAACATTTGGAGACACTAGACTTTCGGCGGTAGTCAGACCACAAATCGGGCAGCCCTCCTTTGAACTTAGTCTAACATTTGGTTGTACTTATTCCGATGGGGATCCGTGACAACGGCGGTGTATTCAAGGTAAAGTTGAACAGGAGCTTTGTAAGCCTTGGCTTTGGTGTCGGAATTACATTGGAATTTGATGAATGTTTCTTCTGAGAAGACGCAGAATTTTATTAGCTTTATTAACGGAACGATGATAGTGTGATTTCCATGAAAGATCGTCGGCGATTGTTACTTCAAGATAAGTGTGTTCGTAAACTTGATCCAGGGTTTCTCCAAGCATCGTATAGTCATGAATTCGCTTGGATCTCATTAGTCCTACTGACATGATATTACATTTTTAGGGTTGAAAGTCATCTGCCTCTTCGAGGCCCACTAACAAACTTGGTCTAAATCTTTCTGAAGTTTGATACAATCCTGATCGCTTGATATGGTAGTGTATAATATACAATCATCGGCGAATAGACGAATATTGCACTGAAGCCCCTCGACTCATCCCTTTTTTTTAATCACAGAGTGAGCTTTAGGTTTTCAGGTATCCTGTACTTACTGAATAATATCGACCTAATTTTATGAAATTAACCGCTAAAAAAATTGCCTAAAAAATAACAAATAATCTGAAGTTACTCAAAACTTGTTCTTAGTCATGTTAGTGCATTTTGTTGTTTTACAAAGTTTTACAGTACTTACCTGCTTACGGAATAATAATCACACATCTGCTTCATCATTGATATTAGTGGATATGACTACGTAGTCCCCCAATTTTAATGTTGTTACACAATAAATCCCAGTGTCTCTTACATGTATTGTACCTAGCAATACCTGTGACATTTGATAGCTTCTGTCACGCAGCAATGACCCAAACTCTACAGTTCATATTCGACAAACTTTACGTAGACATTATTTTGGCGGAGCTGCTGGCAGCGTGTCATTATATTTTTTTCTCAAATAGCTTGATATATGAAAGTGTATGCACATGGTAAAATATTGTTGAAATGTCAAAATGTTTGTATATTTTTATAAGAATTATCTTCTTTTTTTAAAATAGGCCTACAGTATAAAGATCTTTTACCAAGGCACAACACAACTTAAGATTTGCAAGTCCATTACTTTCGTTCATTATCAATACCAAACGGTAGTTTAGTACTTGCAAATGGTGTGTTGAAAGTTTGAGATCCATACGTCATGAATTTGTTGTTTTATGAGAAAAACTAATAAACGATATGTTACCAGAATATTGTTCTTTCCGCCAGTTTAAATTTTGCTCAAATTGCGAATCGCGGTTATGTGTACGTTCGCATGACCAGCGGAGCACACTGATTAGTTAAACGGCTAAACTCCACGCAACCTTCGGCTAACGGCTGATCGGACAATTTAGAACTAACGGAAAGGCCTGTGCACGTTAACGTCACTGTAAATTTTGAAGTTTAAATGTCCAGATTTTCACCAAAACTGCGTGTTCTACCCAAATGTTCTATTACAGGTGTTTATTTATACTAATCTTCACATTGTGAACGATTTAAGCTGATTTCATTCATTTTGGCGTTTTCTGAAGTGCAAATCCCGTACTCTGCCTTTAAGGAAATGGTGTGATTGAGAACAATCTTCATTTGGGGTGTTCTAAAATAAAGTCCACTGTCCAATATGGGGTTAAATGCTTCTGCTCCCGTTTATTTGAACAATTACCATCATTATTCGGTGTGAAAAGCAAATTTGTTGTAATTAGCGTTGTCTGGGTTCAATTTCTCTCAGGGTTATAGTTATACTTCATTCAGTACTGGTATATTCTGAAGTTCTCCTCAAGTAAACAAACTTCAGACAAACCTTTCGAAATTCTTCAGTTATTATTATTATTATTATTATTATTATTATTATTATTATTATTATTATCATTATTATTATTATTATTATTATTATTACTATTTATTAGACCAATCAGCATAGTATAATACAGAACAGTACATATACAATATACAAACAAAAATAACAACAAACAAGACAGGAAATGATTCTACATGTGGGTCAGGGGTGGCAAAAGCAATTTCAATCACTGTTGCTCTGGAGCATGCCACCCAATATGGATTGGTATAATTATGTTTCAATCTATTTGGTTCTTGAGACATTTTCAAGAGCTCTCGATCATGTCATTGCATATTAAAGTTGTCATGACCAAACAAAAGTGTGTGACTATTATGTGTGTATATGTCGCAGACTTGAAACTGGATTAATTATGTTGTTTCATTGTTTTGTTAACGGATATAGATGGGATGGAAAATTGTTCTTCAGTCCAGTGCGAAAATGGCGGTACCTGCTACGACCACCAGCTCGTAGGCTTCTATTGTAAATGCACGGTGTGTTATTACGGGGACTTGTGCCAATCAGGTAAAAGGTTACTCTTACTTCTCGTATCTAGTACGATGTACAACTCAGAATTGCACATATGGGACTAACCCGTGTTAATGTATGTTACTCCTCGTGGATGTTAGTAACCCTACATAGAAGATTGTAAGCTTAAAGCCCAAGTTTCGTTTTGGGGATTTTTTGTTATTTGAAAGCTTTATGCCCCAAAGGTCATAACCCTGCAATAATAGATTCTGAATGTCTTTAGTTTTTTTTAAATTAATTAATGAAAAATCTCGGGGGACCCCCCAAAATTTTACATTATAGCATCTTATGGGTTAAAAAGGCTTTAAGGTTACATGTGTTATACCTCATCTGAAAGAGCAGACGCAGCTCTTTCAGATGAGGTATTACTCATGTAACCCTTTTAACCCTTTGGATGCTATAATGTAAAATATAGTAAAAAATGTCGTGGGTCCCCCCCGACATTTTTCATTAATTAATTGAAAAAAACCCCAAAGACTAAAAAAGGTTATATGAGTAATACCTCATCTGAAAGAGCTGCGTCTACTCTTTCAGATGAGGTATAACACATGTAACCTTAAAGCCTTTTTAACCCTTAAGATGCTATTATGTAAAATTTTCGGGGGTCCCCCGAGATTTTTCATTAATTAATTAAAAAAAACCTAAAGACATTCAGAATCTATTATTGCAGGGTTATGACTTTGGGGCATAAAGCTTTCAAATAACAAAAAATCCCCAAAACTAAACTTGGGCTTTAACGTCGTCCGTCGTCTGTGCTAATCCCATACCGACATTCAGTGTTACATGCCGAATATTTTAATCCTTCCTGGGTTACTCAGCCAACGATTAGGAGAGGGAACCACACGAGTCCGCACCCATTAATGATAACAAGTAACCAAGCACTTCAAGGGCGTTAAATCGGGGGGGGGGGGGTGCCCTGTGTGCACGTGCATCCCCGCTGAGGCAGAGGTGTTCCACCCCTGGTAACAAAGCAAAGTTTGTACCCCTTTTTCTGCTTTCAACAGCTGACTTTCTAAACTTTTGTTTCACCTTCCCTTGCCACTTTATTTCCACCTCCTGACCTCCCCAAGATGTGCACCTCCCCCACCTCCCCATGCCACTTTATTTCCACCTTCTGACTTCCCCAAGATGTGCACCTCCCCATGCCACTTTAGTTCCACCTTCCCGGATGCGCACCTCCCCATGCCACTTTAATTCCACCTCCCCATGCCACTTAAGTTTCACCTCCCCAAGATGCGCACCTTCCCATGCCACTTTAGTTCTATCTCCCAAGATGTTCACCTCCCCATGTCACTTTAGTTCCACCTCCCCAAGATGCGCACCTTCCCATGCCAATTTAGTTCCACCTCCCAAGATATGCACCTCCCCATGCCACTTTAGTTTCACCTCCCCAAGATGCGCACCCCCGCCACTTTAGTTCTACCTCCCAAGATGTTCACCTCCCCATGCCACTTTAGTTGCACCTCCCCATGCCCAAACCAGCCTACGTCCTTGCACTTTACACTTAAGAAGATGGATACTAGAATACAACCCAGATCTCTATCTGACATGTATATCAAAACTAACAAAGGTCTTCCTCTTCATGCATCGTGGAAGATACTCCAATACTTCCCACGAAGCCAACACAAACCAACACTCATCCACATCTCAGTACCCGTCCCATTAATCTCGTCGGAAGCGATCCATTGCTGGAATTCAGAAAAAAAGTGAATTATGAAAGCGACATTGAAGAGTTGGAGGAAGAGATTTCAAAACTTGGACCGATTCTAATGAATAAATCTTTCGATAGGATCTTGAAGGATACGGCACTGAGATGCATTCCCGGAGGTTGCTGCTATGCCTCGACTCCTTACCGACTCTTAGAGACCGTCGGTTGTCCGGTAGAATGGCTTCAGCATATGTTTCTGGCAGAAGGGCCTTAACAGTAAATTTTCTCTAATTTGTCTTATTTGATATTTACACGTAATAGACTGACAGAAAGATCTAAAAATATCATACTACTTTGATTTCAAGTAAAAAGAGTCAATGGTTTCAAGCTAGAGACAATTTAGTTTTAAGGCTCTTCTGCCGAACTCTTGACGGCACCTTGCGCCATAGAAGCTTCCATCTTACTAACACTCCAGACTACTTGATCCCATCTGCGGAACGGAGGTAGACAAAGTTCTGTCCTCACCAAGAAGCTGGGAAATCTATGGAAGATTCATATGAGATTTATCTAGAATTTCTGATAGACCTTCATGGCCGCAAAGGCGGCCAACGGTCACCAAAGGCTTTCCGCTTTATTCAACTTTGTCCAAATCAACGGAACCAAGTCCATTGCCTGGACAGAGTTTAAGATCATTGCCCCTCCTTAAATATGTAAACCTTGTTAAATACGGCGAGCTGCCGACACATTTCCCCTCAAAAAACGGCCAGCTACCTTAACATATACAATGCAAGTTGTTTGACGAGGACTTTGGAAAGACTATCAATGTTTATGACGGAGTGACTGCAAGCCTTGCTCAGGATTCCTACAGTGATGCCTCTAGTCATGCACCCCAAAATAGTAAATTCTCTTAAAATTCACTTCACATTCTTGAAACTAACTCTGTAAAGAGTGCAATGTACTGGAAATTTACTTTCATAATGAATCGGCACATGCTAGAGATGAGAACGAGAGTGATATAGCAGCGCTGATGAGAACATTTGAAAGTATATTCAGTAACATAATGTGTTGAAAGCGTAATCATCTCTTACTGTTTAATCTCTGATTTCCCGATAAACCACATCTCACAGATAATGAGACATGGATAAAACAAAGGCAATCATTGTTAACTCTCCTTTGTTTCACCTGTAAAGACTACAGATTATCGACAACCAAAGTGCCTCGTGAAACGGACGTCTATATAGAGTCACAACCCTATGTACTTGGGCTACCTCGTCGCAACGACTGCACCCATACCTACATTTATTACCACACCTGGCTACTGTCATCGCCCCCGAGAACATCTATGGCTATCGTCATAACTAATCTCTTCTCGACTATCGAAACTAACTTTCTCGTTATTTATGATGGCCACCTAACTTTCACTTACTCAGAGTTCCAGTGGCCGGGAGCAATGGCTAGATTGGCTAAAGACAACAATATAACAAATGGTATAAATTGCAATGGCGCAAAATGTGCAAAGAGCAAAGTTTACACATTCGGTTCACTGGAGTCGCCGCCGTTCGTAGGATCTGGAAACTTCAAGGCTTACACACCGTTCACGATCATTTCTTCGACGAACAGGGTCACTTTCAGTTTCATTACTCAAAGTAAATGCCATTGTGAAAGGGTTGCAGCGAAAGTTGTGACTTTAAATTGACATCCAGTGATGGCAATATCAACCAGGGGCGGCGCCACAGCAAAATCTCAGGAGGGGTGAAAAATCTGTCGGGGGAAAATTTTGCCCGCCATTATTTTTAACCTGCCAAATTACAAGCCAAACTTATCCGACAAGCGGGGGGGGGGGGGGGTCGCACGGGGCCGACGACGACACAAAAAACAGTTTTTTCCGAAAAAAATGACTAGCTACAGGATTGTAAATTTAAATCAGTGGTGATTTAAATCATGATGTAAATCGTGATTTAAATCATGATTTTTTTTTGAAAAAATCAGTAATTTAAATCACGATTTAAATCAAATAAATCGATTTATTGATTTAAATCACGATTTAAATCATGATTTAAAAAAAAAAAATCACGATTGTCCCCAACCCTGACTAGTTAAATGTACAACAATGGTGGTGGTGGGTGGGGGGGGGGGGGTGGCGAAGTTTCAAACACGGAAACATGCCTCTTATTTTCATTACTTTGAAAGAATGAGGGGGGGGGGGCCACCCCGTGGCACCGCCCCTGGTATCAACGCAGGTAGCAACCCCGATAATTATGACGTCAGTTTTCAAACGAAACTATTAAAATATTTGAAGAGTTTAGTTCCAAAAGGCGCTTAATCCAGTATTCACCAAAGATGAGTTAACACATTTGCCAAGTACTGATCTATCTATTTGTATTTGTAATTGCATTTTTGATTGTACACACACACACACACACACACACACACACACACACACACACACACACACACACACACACACACACACACACACACACACACACACACACACACACACACACACACACACACACACACACACACACACACACACACACACACACACACACACACACACACACACACACACACACACACACACGTATATATATATATATATATATTATACAAATATGTAATGATACGAGAGTTTCTGGTTGAAACTATGACGAGCCCGAGGTTACGTGGACTGTACTATTTTCCCGAGGGGCGCAGCCCCGAGGGAAAATAGTTAACAGTCAACGTAACCGAGGGCGTCATAGTTTCAACCAAAGACTCTCGTTTCAGTACATATTTGTTTTATATCCGTCATCGAATTAACAGGGAAACTACAC
Organism: Eucidaris tribuloides; assembly: GCA_001188425.1. NCBI lineage: Eukaryota > Metazoa > Echinodermata > Echinoidea > Cidaroida > Cidaridae > Eucidaris > Eucidaris tribuloides. Next base: position 9,930 of record JZLH01S0119273.1, read on the forward strand.
AAAGTAAAACAAAAGGAAAAGAAAATTTACTTACGGTACCCCTACGAGGCGTGTGTGTTGCACGGCACAGAGCTGCGCGATATTTTTATTTGCGGTACGGATAGGGATACAATTCCATAAACTTATACTCTAGTTGGTCGAGTTCCAATTTCATAAACCTGTAAAACACCAATTTAATCCTCATTCGTATTTCAACTGTAATTAAAACTCAAACTTGACGAATCTAACCCAGTGTTAATCTGAAACTTTGGTAGACTTCCATACGGTGTGGCACGCTATAATGTCTTTCACACGCACGGAAAAAAAATAGCGGACGGTACACTAAAACTGTACACATACTTCCTCCACAAAATTTGTCCTCCTTTACAAAACACGTTTAGTTAAGATTTACTAGATGAAATGGCAAAACGGAGCAATTAAACATTTTTAAAAGTTTATTAAGACACAATTGCGACAAAATTTAACGTGGGGTGTTATTTTCTGGCTTTTGTTACAAGCCGTGAATCGACTATTTGGGTTTTGACGTCAAAACCCAAATAGTCGACTATTTCTGAATTGACGTCACAAGGGCGACACCTCCATGGATCTAGTTGGAATATCATTAATCACATGATGCGCAATTGACCAACCAGGTATCAACAAACTTACAATGACGGATATATATATATATATAGTAAAAGAAGAGACACAATGAGGCGAGACGTAACCCTCAGAAAAAAAGTGTAGTACACAAACACGAAAATTGTTTGTATGTAATATACGTGCAAATGTACATGCATGCTTTAAAGCATGAATTAAAGGAAAATTATTTGCGCATGGTTTTGGACAAAAACGTTTTAACACACCACAGACAAATGCTCTCCGAGTCAGAGTGGAAATGGGTGACACAGCGAATATTAGATCTGTATTTTCATGTATAAATAATGAACCGAATGACCACCACGTATTTACAATCGTTAATAGTAAAACGGAACGTCCACTTTATTACTTGTAATGCCGTAAATTGCCCACTATTAATTTTACATATCCCTAGATCTGAATATTACAAGAAGTCATTCCACTACAAGGGCTCAAAACTTAGAACAATTTATCTGACTTTGTTCGTTCACCTCAATCCATTATTTTAACGAAATGGTAAATTATTCAGTAAGATCGACAAGCTCTGACTTCATGTAAAAGGCATAGTATTGAGTGTGTGTGTGTGTGTGTGTGTGTGTGTGTGTCATGCGTGATTTATGTGTATGCGGCCGCCCCATATGGTTTTCACACTAATGAAAATCGGGGGAGGGGAGGTGGGTGGGGTTAGTGTTTTTAGAAAATTTCTCACCTTAAGATTTTCCGCCAGAGACGTACCGAGACACCATCGCACCGATTTGTACCATGGATCACTTAAGCGTTGGCAGTTTGGCGCTTTTAACACCTTGATGTCGTTTGGCATTGAAGAATTCAATTCTTGGCGTTTAACAATGGCATACCCAAAATCATCATAACACCCAATTTCGGAGGATTTTCAGTAAAATAGGCGCCACAAGGGTCCAAAAGTAGCGGTGCGCATGTATCACGTGCAAAATCTGGCTGCGCGTAAACCGCGGCACTCAATTTTTCGGCTGCGGTAGAGGTTTCAAAGGTGTTATAATTTGATTACAACGTTATTTGTAAGCACATCTAGGCTATGCTGCACAGAATTTGAAATGTGATTTTGCGTTTGGAGAATCGGAAAATCTGGCAACCATGGATTAGTTCCCTTTCAGCCGTAGTTTGGGTGTGGATCAGGTTCCCGTCGGATCTGAGGACCCTTTATTTATTTCATTTTTTAATCGCTTCACTGTTTGACCATGGTTTAGCTGTGGAGTTCGCGTCGCCTCTTAAGATTTTATACTGGCGCCGCCCCTGGTTGGGAAATCATGATAGGGTAATGGACTTGTGAAATAGTGGACCGATGCTGTAACGCAAACGTATAATTGCGGATATTACACAGAACTAGATACTACAGCAATTTAGATCTTATTTTGCTTCAAATTAACGTGCCATGCAGCTGCAAGACCTTTTCATAAGGTTGTTTATCTGGGTTGAACTTCACAGTCATCACGTACATCGTCATTAATATCAATTGATAGGGATTGATCGTTACTATTGTGCAGCTGTTCTTTTGCTCTCCAGCGGTTGAATTGTGTATATGCTGAATATTTCACGGTAGTTCTATTTTCGCGAATATCGCGACTTAAAAAGCCGCACAAATTTCCACCTCCTGATATACCTGTATAAATTACAAATGTCATTAAATAAACTCTCGCGAATTCCCCGTTTTGAAGCAAAAGTGCGAAAATATTATGTACGCAAATATATGGCGTATGAAGTATTTTGTTTTATTACCTTACTAAAAGAGCGGAATAAATAAATATACGTAAGTCGTCACGTTCTTCATTGATATTTGCCATACAAAAAGGTTGAACTTTTTTTCTTACTTCCAATTTTTTGTAATTTTGTTTGTTATGAATAATTTGTATTTGTTGTAACAAATTCACGCCTTTCTTATTTTGTTTATTTTCTGATCAGTAATGGAAAAAAAGTAATGAGTTAAAAAAAGAACTTGTTGTTTATTAATATTCTAAATTCATTTATTTAAATGTATAAATATGATATAAATACTGTTCAATATTTGAAGCATTTGATTGTTTACAAGACATTGTATCTATCATATTTTGATTGTTTTTCCTGATAACATTTGGTATTGGCTTATAAGAATTTGTTGCAAATTGGCCGCCTTATTCCGTCCAACTTTCTTCGGCTTCTGGCACGGTATCGCTGATGTTTTCGACGATATTTTATGAGCAACAGTTGTCGCGTATATACTAGTAACATTGATACCCGCCATGATTCGAGCTAACGTTAACTCCCGGGTCACATATGCCAATTTGCCAATGCGGATGGATGCGGGTCGAATGTTCGTCGTGCCTAGTGTGAACGGAAATATGAATCCGGATCGATCCGGATTAAACCCACATTGACGGATTGACCCACGTCCCGGCTACTGTGAACACGCCCACACTAGACGCGACAAACATTCGACCCGTATCCGTCCACATCGGCAAATTGGCATATCTGATCCGGAAGTTAGCGTCCTCGTACCAACAACCTGTGGCGTAGCTCGAATCATGACGGGTATCAATGTAAATTCGCGACTTTCTCATGAAATATCGTCGAAAACGTCAGCGATACCGTGCCAGGAGCCTATGAAAGTTGGATGGAATAAGGCAGGCAATGCAACAAATCCTTTTAAACCAATACCAAATGTTTGATGATGTCATTAACGTTAAGCGCGGCGCTGATTTCTACGATGTATTCAGTGTCTAAAGACGGTACCCGTGCAGTGGATTACAACTTCCGGTGATCCGGATCGAAAAGGCTATTTCTGCCCACACTAGGGGTCGATGCGGGCTGATCCGGATTGAACCCTGCAGTTTCCCAGGAGTAAAATTTTCGATCCGGATGGTTTTTTTTTCAGCCTATTTTTCTGTTCACACCTGACGTTCGATCCGCATGACCCGGGATGAATCCGGGACGTGGGAAAAAGTAGCTATACTGTGAACACGCCCTTAATTTTTCTTCTTCTTCCAGTAAAGTGCAGCTTCAAAACCTGAAGATTACGCACTGTAGTGTGTGCATGTGACCATCAAGACGCATTTGCCTGGTAATCAAATTCCTCACATAAAAAGCGTATATTTACAAAGTATGTACAGGTGGTGCAAGTAATAATAATGGTCCATGGGAAGAGTTACGAAGACATAATCACCCTCAGAAATGACTTAAATGCCTCGAGGGATAAACTTACTCTTCGTGAAATGCCATTATTGTATGATTTTGTATGACAATATATACATTTTTTTTTTAATTTATGTTACGATGAAAACAAGGTTTGCGTGGCATAAATCGTGGTTACTGTTCTGAGCAATCTTTTTTTTGGCACCATCCATTATAAATTATAATGACATATTACTGTAACAACAAGTCTCTTGTAGAACTGCACTGCCCTACTTCACCCGTACAATAAGCATAAAAAAAGCAAACAAACCAACCACCCGGACGCGTATTGACTTTCACATAAAACATTGTGATTTTCTTTCCTACGAGAAACAGCATTGGTGATTTTCTTATTTATTCGTTCATGACCAAAAAACAAACAGACAAACAACAAAAACAACAACAACAACAACAACAGCAACGACGAATCTAAATAGTAAAACTCATGTGATATATTTGAAGTATCAGATATAATTCTTTACAACTGCAGTATGAAGAATAAAAAAGCTCACTGAAAAGTAATAAAATGATTTCAAACATGTTTGATACAATAAAGTAATAAGAGAAGTACTGTATTAAAAAAAATTGTCTCTACTTTTCAGCAATAGATGATATTAATGGTCACGTCCAACAAATAAATTGGCATCAAACAAGAATATTACTACCCACGCCAATTTCTTTTCTCCCATAAGTACGTCAATCATTCAAAGTAATATGGAACGAAATTACTTTTCTGGCGACATTGGTCATGCTTTGAACAATGACACAATCTTTTGAAAGAATAGTTGTCGGTGTATTTGATCATGTCCAAATTTTTATTTGGCCAGCACAATGAGCCACAAACGGACACGTATACTCGCATCAAATAGAATCTCAATACACAATACGAGATAAAGCTGTTCTGTTTCCAAACCAATAAAAAGTGTATTGAATGGGCGGACAGAGCTGCAAAAGAGATCACATAAGCGATACCGTTTTTATACGAAGTCCAAATTAAAACCGAAATCATATGAAGCTTCGTCATTTAACTGTTGTCGAAAGGCAAAACGTGGTTCAGTTAGAGTTATTTTTCTGCTGGTAATCATTAACATTTTCGCGATTATATACATTTGATTTAGAAGATGCATAGGCAGATATCCGCCCAGTATTAGAACTGTAAACATCGACAATGAGTTAGTCTGGTTCTTGAGTAAGTTAGTGGCGTTGGTTCGATTAGTGCTGCGATTATTTTTCTGAATTAAATCAAAAGCAAAAACGAGACAGTATTCTCGTTACCTGAAGAACAACTTTCCAAATCTACGCATATAGGGTGGATTTACGTAAACAATTTTAACCCTTGAAATCATTTGATACTGCCCTTTGACTTAACTGATTTTTAAGTGAACATTCCGTTATCTTCTCTTATTCGTAGTGCTCAACAAATATGACAACTGTAAGCATGGAAGAAAGTATTTTCCAAAACAAAGCCTTTCTTTTAGTAATTATACTGCAATATCCACTATGCGTGATTGGCAATTTCTTCACT
>JZLH01S0119300.1:27943-40249 GCA_001188425.1 Eucidaris tribuloides
AGCCATCCTGTGCGACCTTGGCCTGTCCTGCCGAATTCCCAGGTATGTCGTTTGTTTGTCGGTTGCAGACACTCCTGAAATATGGGTCAGAGACGGAATGGATGTGTGGCAGGAAAAGCAGTGTCGACTGTAGCTTGCTATGTTAATCAGATATACAATGTGCCATGCACTGAGAGGCTATAGTTGAAATTATGGTGATTGGCAAAGTTCTGAGGGACATGCCAGTCAATATGCCAGTTTCTGAGCATGCGTAATTGTAATGTACACGGGCCAAATGATGTGTTTGCACATACTTTTAACGATACATCAGCACATGAACACCTTCGGTCGGTCATCTCGAACTTTGTTTGGTGAACAAGTATAGAGATGACCACCAATTAACTGATTAAAAAAAATCAAGTCACTGATGGAATTTGACGTATGGTTTTTGTTCTCTGTTGCTGGCATCATTGTGTATTATCAGTTTTGTAGTAATCTGTGACATTATTGAGATTTTTGGTCTCCATGGCTTTGAGGTACCCAGCCCACAATTTATCCCGTTGAGGACCATTTGATTTCACTATAACACACATTTTCCATAGATCCTATCACAAGTTAAAGACGGAGTAAGGGATTTGCATGTCAGAAACGGTAAAATGAATGAAATCAGCTCAAATCGTTCACAATGTGAAGATTAGTATGAATAAACACCTCACACCTTTGGGTAGAATATGTAGTTTTGGTGAAAATCTGGACAATTAAACTTCCAAATTTACAGTGACGTCGACGTGCACGGGCCTTTCCAAAATTGTCCGATCAGCCGTTAGCTGAAGGTCGCGCGGAGTATAGCCGTTTAACCAATCGGTGTGCTCCGATGGTCTTGCGACGGTACAGATTGCGATTCGCAATTTGAGCAAAATTTAAACTCACGGAAAGAACAACATCCTGGTAACATGTCATTATTAGTTTTTCTCATAAAACAACAAATTCATGACGTATGGATCTCAAACTTTCAACACACCATTTGTAAGTACTAAACTACCGTTTGGTATTGATAATGAAGGGAAGTAATGGACTTGCACATCCCTGACACAATCTTTAATTTATACTTAGTCTCCAACGGGTTATGATTTAGCTTCTTGTTTTGATCTCATGTTTCATCAAGGAAGTCACTAATCTGAACTACATCCTTTCGGGAAATAGGTCAAGGGTCATTTACGACATTCTCTCTGCCATTATCAATGATAGATGCTTCCAAGGATTTCCGGAACATTGAAGCTGCCTAGAGTGTTGATAATATATCACGTTTTAAGCAAAGACTATGTTAGAACCACAAATACACCTACATGTACGGTTACAAAATAAAGTAAATCATAGTCTACTTTACTGAGTTCAGCTTTTTCAGATCAAGTTCAAGGTGATTTATATTAATTTCCTGATATTATCTTTTATCAGGTCAGTATGTTTGTAGGTAGACACACACAACTGGAAAGCTTAGAGAAGGGTCGTCAAGAAAATAGGGAATTGGGGTCCAGCCCCATGAAGTGAGGAAACGTGACCTTAAATCAGAGATGCCACATTTCCATAAATTTCCAGATTTACAGATTTCTTCAAAAAGAGGAAAAGTTCTTGAGTGTAAACTTCAGAATTTTGTTACTTTTGTTGATTCCTTTTGGTTGTGAAGGCATTGTAACAAAATTTGGTGGCTTGTCCCGGAGAAATTAGCTTAAATTTACCTAGTTTATTCTAAAAGTATCTGTATAGCTAATTACAATATGACTAAAGTACCCAATACTCAATTAAACACAAGAATAATTCCTGTAAAAATCAGTGAAAATAGTAGTAACCTCTTGGGTATGCACTATAACCTACAATTTCACATGAAAAAAACAAAACAAGACAAAAAACCCACACTTGAAAATGCCCCAAGAAGCAAATGAATCTTGGCTGGAAGGATTTGTCTTGAATTTGTTTACTTGAGGAGAATCAAGCATGGACATACCACAGTATTGAATTACTCTAGTGCCCCAATAGAAATTAATCCTGTAGAAAGCTATGCAACAAATTTGCCTGTCACAAGGGATTCTGATGGTAGTTCTTTTAAAATAATCAACATAATTGACCATAACATTTTTACAGCAGAATCCTCACAGAGTCTACTTGATTCTAGAATAGTTTTTACCTCAAGTTGAGGACTACTGTATATGGCATATATTTCACGTGCATATATTTTCGCCATTTTGCTTCAAGATGGGGAATTCACAAGAGTTTCTTTTCGCGATTTCATTGTATTTGCATTTACATTCTACAGAAATATAAGGAAGTGAAAACTTTTGTGTGCGTTAAGTCGCGAAATTCTGGAATATAAAACTACGCAAAATATTTAGCGTATACAGTACTTCCATTCATGTTATTTACCTAAGAGTTTTACTGCATTATGCATGCCCTGACCCTTCTTTTGTTCATTTCAGAGATACCTCGGAAGTGAAGTCTCCTGTTGGAACTCCTTTCTGGATGGCCCCGGAGGTTCTCAATCATAAATTCTACAATGAGAAGGTTTGTCTAAAGAAAATCACAAATATCGCAAATAAAATATTCCTAGAAACTACTAAAGCTGCCTAACAGATGGTAATCGTATAAGTTTTACATCAACTTTGTATCAGGTGATTGAAAAATAGCACAAATAAAACCACCTCCCAGCATCTGATATATACACGTACAAGCGATTTGCCAAAAAATAATTATGTTGTAATGACGTCAGAGAAGGCACCAATTCTGACGAAGCGGATGAAATCTTGTAATGAATGAACATAAGTGCATCATAACTATTTCTCAAATTATGAAGTAAGTTTCATGTATTTAAAGGTAGGGAATCTCATTTGCAACCGTCCCATAACACAGCAAAACATTATTCATTACCTTAGAATATTCAACAAGTACTTGCCTGTGAAATCTGAAGATCAGAAATTGCCTAGATTTTAAAAAAATGCACAAGAAACCAATAGTTGTGTAGTGTATGTTCTAGGCACACTGTTCCAAATCTCACTGTATTTCATGGATCTACAGTATAGGTCCGTGGGTATATCAGGCTGATTACAGTACTTACGTAATACCAGTAATACCAGACGGTTGTACTGGAATGCATCAGGCACAGTGAAAAGAAAGTGTATGACACCATGGACGTAAAAGAGACCTACATGTACTGTCTAAAAACAGACTAGTACCACTTGTTAAATTTGTGGCACTGTAGACTAAAAATCAAATCGAAGTCAAACATTTACTATAATTCCACTAAAACTGTTTTTCTAGCTCCTACACTTTTCTAAAGGTTTTCAAATGAGATTTTCTTCTATATACCCGTGTTTTTGCACAATGCTGAATTTTAGGTGTGCAAAAGAGACACCCTGCCTTCAAACATGACCATATTTCACACCATTCTAAAGGGAAAGTGAAATCGATTCTGATAACTAAATTCTTTTGATTGTAAAATAATGTACACATGTGATAAAGTTGATGAACAATCGAAGAAACCACACTTTCGTATTGAAAGGCCCGCCGAATAATAACATGAACTGTTTTCCTACCTCGTGACACACCGAACATACCACAGTGTATACAGCTGAAAATACAATTGCATCTTATTTGGTTTACAAGCGGCTGATTCCTTCAATTTTTCAACTCTACATTTTTCGTCAAAATGATAACATGCATGGGGTTTTGAGTGAGGCAACATCAAACATTTAGACTGACTTTAGTGAAGTAAGAGAAATATCTTGAGAAGATGGCAACACAGGCATTGAATATGTGTCAGATGTTATAGGACATTATCGATGTGTAGTTATGTTTGACGTGATATCACACATCTCAGCAGCGTTCGGAGAGCTCTTCAGATTCTATGCTGGGGCTGTGTGTTAGCATTTTGTAAATGATAATAATAATCATTACTTCAGGTGATGCGAAAGACTGAATTGTGAGGACCTTGTCAAATCTAAGCTTCACCTACAGATGCAATAATGAAATTAAAATAAATTTTAAAATCAAGGAATATCTGCTTTAAACAAGGATTTTGTACCTTCATTAAAGGAAGATCTGGCTGGCAACTAACAGAAATCAGTTAAGAAAAAAAAAATGATATTGTGAGTATTGTGAGAATTATGGTACATACATGTATGGTGATAAAGACAGCCTAAATAAAGGGTACTGTGCGACACTCACCCTCAGCAAGGCCCTATCAATTAGTAAATTTCTGTGAATATTAAGTCTTTGCTAAAGTTTGCACAGAAGAAAATTTCCAAAACAGCTACAGGGGGAGGAGCTCATTGATTCAAAAAATGCAAAGTACGGCGCAAATACACACATCGGGCAGCATGCCAGCGCATGTGCGACATGATCGGTTGGCAAGAACCCGAAATACATGTATTTCTTAACTTATTCCTGTTAGTTGCTGGCTACATCTTCCTTTAATGTGGATTTGGTGGATCTTTATAACAGTCAACTCATTTACCTACAAACCTGTCTTCTTTGTTTTTGAAGCCTCTAGCAGGATTCACTCATCTCATATCTATCTCTCTTTCAGGCTGATGTTTTTCATTTGGCATCGTGATGTGTGAGATCATAGCCAGAATATCAGCAGATCCCGAGAAACTGCCACGATTTGGTGTAAGTAGTTAGAACGTTTCTTACTTCTCATTTTTTTTTTTGGGGGGGGGAGGGGGGGGGGGGGGAAGGTGTTGGGAGTTGAGAGGCATTGCTGGCAATTTGTCTGAGAAGTTTCCAAAAACAAGTCCATATCTAGCATCATTCCTGACATAAGTGGCTAGTTTGGCTACATCCGCCCCCCCCCCACCCCACCCCCAACATCCAAGTTTCTGATGTGTACAGCACAAACTATGAGATTGTTGATGAAAGGGAATCGACGGACCAGGAAGGGAGTTACAGTTCTTGATTGATAGCCAAGTTAAAATAACAAGAGGAAATGGCTTTCGCTGCATGACATGTGCCAAAAATGTCGGTTGACCTTGATATATGTCTGGCTAGAGTGTGCTGATTTCTGTATGTTTGACATAATTTACTGAAGGTAAGTATGCATTTCAGAAGTTAGTACACAAAACCTTCTTTGTGTTTGTAACTGGCTAGTACATATACAAATGGTTGATAAACATCTTCTTAACTCTTAACATGCCAGAGGATTTGAACTTCTATGGACTTTATGTGTATTATTTGGTGCAGATCTGCGACTTCGGCACATTAAGAGTTAATTCTCTTTTCAGAAAAAAAAACCCCAAATTAGTCAGGTAACTTAGAGTTCAGTATATTTTTGGAGTGTAAGCAACTTATTCCTCTTTTTTTGTTTTTGTTTTTTTGGTCATGTATTAATTACTGTATTTTTCAAAACAGCAAGCTAGTCGTGATATCAAAGGTAAAATATGATGACATAAATGATACCAAGAGGTACCAAGTAGAAATCCACCATTTCATTTAAATATTTTTTTTTTTCGTTTCTGTACTCTGGCTAATCAAACTATTGAAACAGTATTTTTGTGGTGTGCTTTTCAATGTTACTGAACCCTTCTTGTGCAAAATGTTTTGCTAAGTTGTCTTATAACAGTGACACATTAAAAATATTGAACTTCAACATCATTTTCACTTGACTCTTTGTCAGTTTATGTCCATAATGTTGTGACTGATGCAACACCTGTACCACTACAATACTGTACAACTGTACTGTTAACCTGTTGGAGACGATTTGATTTTGCTAAAACATGCATTTTCCATAGACCCCTACACAAGTTAACTCGTACTTAGTCTCCAACGGGTTAATTGACATAAGACGTTGCTACACAATGTGGTTCCCTGGGTTACAACGGTACCTCAGGGAACCACATCGTGCTTCATATACCAGAAAAAAAGAAAGAGAAATAGACTGGTATTAGCTGGTATTCCTACTTTGTAATGATGATGATATATTTAAGCTTCTGTACCACAGTTCCATATCAAACTGCCTTCCGAATATAGGAGTGTACAGTATACATGTATTCCTAATATTTCAGGTGGTTTGATTTTCTCGAATTTCGCGACCAAGCAACAGCACAAATTTTCAAACTGTCCAAAATTTTGCTACGATCAACATGATCAACATGACTGATCTCAAGATTTTATGAGATCTGATAGAATCACCACAATTACTGCACAATTTAGACCACGATTTCATGATTGTGGGAAGTAGCTTCAGGCAGTGTGCTCTTGGCCACAAGGATGAAATTTTGCTTGGGTGGAGTTAGACCATATATGGCACTAAATGGTTATGTCATTCACTTTGTGATATATTAAAAAAAAAAAAATAGAAATAAGAATGCTGTATGAAATCTTGATTTTCATAATCATTTCTTTCTCTAATTTTTTCATTTGTTATTACAGAATTTTGGGTTAGATGAGGGTTCTTTTCGTACCATATGTGGCAACTGTCCGGAAATGCTGTTGGATCTGGCTTTCCTATGTTGCAAGGTTTGTATAAAAGACAATAGTTTTTAGTCTTGCCTGTAAATAAAGATGCAAAAGTCTTCTTTGACGAAGAGTACAGTCTTGAATTTTAAAGGCAGAATGAGTGTCTCTGGAGGTAATAAAAAGTCAGACAGTGAGTGTACTCTGGAGGAAGAAGAGTTGCATGATCTGGAACCGACACAACATATGCCCATAAGCTACACAGCAACGTACACACGCTAACATACGTGTATCCAGGGGGTGTTTTTGGGGTGTTCAAACATCCCCTTTCGCAAAAGGGGGGTGTTAACACTCCAAAGCACCCCCACCCCCCTTTTCCAGAAAATATCTCCTTTTTTCACAAAAGGGGGTATTCTAAATCTTTGGAACTGAGTGACTTTTCCGCCACCCAGCTGACCTTGAAAATTTTGTACCGGTACTTACGATTTTGATTGAACAAATTTTTGCCACTATACCCCTCCCCCCCTTTTTTTTTTGTTATGAAAACAAAGTTCATATTTTTGGTGTTTTGGCAGTCAGATGGTGGTAGAACCTTGAACCTTGTCATATCAACTTAAGGCCACCGCACACTATGCGATTTTCCGTCGCACGACTTACCGATTTGCATCTGAAATAAATCCTGGAAATAAATCAGCGTGTACAAAATATAAGCTTTGTTTTTATTTTGGATCCAAGTCGGTGCAGTCGTACGACAAAAGTTGTGTAGTGTGCGGTGGCCTTTAGTTAGCAAAAAAAAAAAAACCCACCAAAAAACAAACAAACAAAATTAGTTTAACTACATGCATAGCAAGTCAAGTTTTTGTGAAATTATGTTGTGATAAAATTTAAACAGAATGCAATAAGGTAACATTGCTCAATGAAGTTTAATTTCATACAGCTATTAAGCTAGTCTGACCGTTAGAACTGATTCATGTATCATCTAGTGAAAACTGAATACATGCTTGTCAAAGCTTATGAGTTTAAACACTCACACCAGTGCAGGTGGATGATTGTCAAGCAATCTTCGTTACGGTTGGATTCTACTAAATTCAATGTTTGTGTGAAAGTTACATCCTTTGTCTTATACCTAGAATACTATTACGAAACATGATTAAGAAACGGTCCAATTTCCAATGATTTATTATATCGATTTCAAAAAGTTTACAATGCTTGAATTACAAATTTGGGACGCTGCTTTTATATCTATCTTTAGTTATCTCAAATCTGAGAAAATTTGGTTTGATGTGCAATCAAAAACATAGTGAACAACAATTTGGACTTTTTTTGAAATTCCTGTCTTGACAAATGAACTGTAAATCGTCAAAGCAACATACGAGTTGTGACACAAAAGATGTGAGACTGTGACAGCCACGTGTATGATGCAATATCTATTGACCGCTTATATACCCATGTCACTGTGTTGCGCAACATCTCATCAACATTCTGGTAAAATATTGTTCACCTATCTCACTCTGTGCCCCCTCCTCGAGCTGTTGATTGGCACCAAGGCTGCTACTCATAGGTGGAAACCCCTACCGTAGGTTATTTGAGCCAACCGTAGGTTGTGGGGGACACGTGCAGAGAAAATGACCTCCTGTAGGGGAAAAGTAGGGGGTTTTGACAATTTTCAAAAATATTTAAAATCTCCGAAGGATTTCAAAGAATTTCCGTATATATTCGTCCATTTTGTCCATCTTCGGCGAAGATATCATAATCAATCTATTGCATTTACTAGGGTTATTTTGTCGGGGAAAACATACCTTCATAGGGGAAAAGTGGATTTTTGTAGGAGAAAACATAGGTTCGTAGGGGGAAAATTGGGTTATTTAGGCTATTACAATCTCATTCTTTTTCGTCGCACCTCGTACTGTACTCCATTGTGGTTCTCTGCCCTAAGTACACTCATGTTTTGAATATTTTCTTGATACTTAAGTTCTTTCTCCTATATTGTCCAAAATTTTCAAGACAAGTGTTTTTTTCACAAAAACGCAGTATATGAAGCAATTTTTGGTTTTCATGAGATGACTGAAGTAAAAACTAAAATATGTTTGAGCGCAATAACAATTATATATTTATTTTTTTTAAATCCACAAAAAATCATGAAAAAAGTATTGAATTAAAGTATTTTAAAAAAAGCACAAAAAAATGATAAATTTTGACCTAATGTCACTTATCATTAATTATCAACAGAATTGTCTGTTACAAGTCTAATAACGCACGTAACCACCACGTTACTCAACGATAACTCTGAATACCGCCATTTTTAAACACAGGTTTTAGCATCGAGTCGGACGCTACAAAATGCTCAGCATTCCTGAAATAGTTAGATTATAATTGTTTCACCTGGGGTGAGCAAATATTCATCCCACATGTACCGTTCACGGAAAAATGTCTCTAAAATATTCTATAATTATGAGCATGAGTGTAATGTTACAATACCATTTGTATCTAATTACTTTCTTCACCTCTTTACGTGTGTTACATTGGTGTAGTTGCTATAATGATGCTTCTTTTTGCTTTCCTAGATGAATCCTTGCATGCGACCTGCCTTTCTAGACGTTGAACTCCAGCTACAGCACATCAAGATGAGGCGTAAAGGCCGCAGCAAGTCAGAAAAAGGTACATGTAATTAGGTTGTCCCTGCTGAATGAAGTAGTGACGTTATCGACAGGCCTTCTGTTGGAAAACTTGTCGAGATAAAAGTATTTTGACTGAAAGACGATATATCGACAGAGATTTTATCTTACCGACAACAACGCAGAAGGTATCAAAGTAATAAAGCAGGACCTAACAATGTCATCTCCGCAGCCAGTCACTTCTCAATAGCATTTTTTATGCCTCCGCAACGAAGTTGCCGGAGGCATCATGTTTGCGGGTTGTCCGTCCGTGCGTCCGTCCGTCCGTTACCGGATCTTGTTACCGCGATAACTTGAGAACCCCTGATCGGATTTTGATGTAACTAGGACCAAGTATGTCCTATGAGCCACCAATGAACTGATTAGATTTTGGAGCTCAAAGGTCAAAGGTCACCGGGCCTTTAATATGTCTGATTTGGGCTCGTTACCGCGATAACTTGAGAGCGGCTGGTCGGATTGTCATGTAATTTGGGTTAAGTATGTATTATGAGGCACCAATGAACTGATTAGATTTTGGGGCTGAAAGGTCAAAGGTCACCGGGCCTTAAATATGTCTGATTTGGGCTCTTTACCGCGAAAACTTGAGAACCCCCAATCGGATTTTGATGTAACTAGGACCAAGTATGTACTATGAGCCACCAATGAAACTGATTAATTTTTGGAGCTGAAAGCAAAGTCAAAGGTCACTGGCCTAAATATTTCTGATTTGGGCTCGTTACCCGATAACTTGGAGTGGCTGGTCGGATTTGTGAAGTAACTTCGGGTGAAGTATGTATTATGACGGCCAGCCGAATGAACTGATTAGATTTTGGGGTTGAAAGTCAAAGGTCAAAGGTCAGCCGTCCTTAAATATGTCTGATTTGGGCTCGTTACCGGCGATAACTTGAGAACCCCCCGATGAATTTGATGTAACTAGGACCAATTATGTACTATGAGCACACATGAACTGGATTAGATTTTGGAGGCTCAATGGTCAAAGGTCAACCAGGCCTAATTGTCGATTTGGCTCGTTACCGCGATAACTTGAAAAGCGCTGTCGGATTGCATGTAACTTGGTGAAGTAATGTGTTATGAGCACAATGAAACTGATATATTTTTGGGCTGAAATCAAAGGTCAAAGTCACAGGGCCTTAAATATGTCTGATTGGGCTCGTTACCGCGATAACTGAGAGCGTCTTGGTCGGTATTGGTGATGTAACTTGGGTGAAGTATGTATTATGAGGCACCAATGAAGCGATTAGATTTTGGGGGGCTGAAAGGTCAAAGGTGCACCTGGGCCTAAAATATGTCGATTGGCTCGTTACCGGCGATAATTGAGAACGGCCAGTCATGTCAGAACGTGGGTGAAGTATGTATTATGGGGCACCAAGAACTGATCACATCACAATCTGACCAGCCCTCACTCAGTTATCGCAGTAACAGCCCAAATCAGACATATTTAAGCCCGGTGACCTTTGACCTTTGACCTTTCAGCCCAAAATCTAATGGATTCAAGGTCAAAAGTCGAGAGGTCAGCTCGACCTTAAATATGTCCTGGATGGCTCGTTAACGGCGATAAATTGAGACGCTGGTCGGATTGTGATGAAACTTGGGTGAAGTATTATTATAAAGGCACCAATAAACTGTATTAGATTTGGAGGGCTGAAAGTCACAGGTCCACCGGCCTAAAAGATGTCTGATATTGGGCTCGTTACCATCAATGAAAACTTGAGAACGGCCTTCAGATTTTATGTTATTTGGGTGAAGTATGTATATGAGGCAACAATAAACTGATTCTAGATTTGGAGGCTCAAGGTCCTAAAGGCAACCGGCTTAAATACTGATTGGGCTCATTACGTGATAAACTTTGAGTATGACTTCCGATTTGATGTAACTTGGGAGAATATCTTATATTAAGGCACCAATTTACTGATTCGATTTTGAGTTGAAAGGTCAGAGGTCGAAGGTTCACCGGCCTTAAATATGTCTGATTATGGGCTCGTTCCGCCGATAACTTGAGAGCGCTTAAATTGTGATTTTACTGTAACCTTGGTCAAAGTCACATGGCTATCATTAATGCTATTCATCTAATTGGTCTTGCTACATGGTAACTTAAGCTTTTTAAATACATCATTGGATGGGAGTGCTGGCTGCGAGGCATACCCATCGACTGCGCGCAGCGATACTGCTCTAGTTTTCTTTCTCACACTTGAGAGGTTATAGAAACTGAGAAGCCATTTGTCTGAGTGTATTCTACACCATAAGAATCTTGGTTCCCCGGAAATTGATGATGTGGTCAAGCCCAAAGTTCAAAATTCCACTGCTGCTTTCAATAGCGATGTCAGTCATCACTGGGGCCCCCTGGCAGGCTGATTATCCCCTGTAGCATGTAGCCACAATACAAGTGTATTTAAACATGAATAGGTACAGTGGTGTAAGACTGCATTATGAATGTCCCGATTAATCTGACCATTGTTGTGTCGACACCTGTGTCTGTCAGCTAAATATTTGAGGTGACATGTCGGAAGAGAAATTTCTATTTGACTACGGCCCAAGAATGAAGTATGTGTGTGTGTGTTTGTTCATTTGTTAGTGTGTCCTTGTGTCCGTGTGTGTTAAACCTGTTACTTTGCTTCTCGGCAAATTTAATCAAAATTATTTTTTAAAAAGCCTTCTTTATTACTACTGTACTTTTCAACCAATTTTGATTCTGCGTGGGGGGGGGGGTGGCTTCCAAACGTACATTTATAATCATGTTTATGATCACAAAGTGTCACCGACAAATCTCCTAAAGAAAACAATTACAATCAAAAAACAAAAACAAAAGTTGAAAAACAAGGAAATACATAAGAAATTAATTTTGATATCATAATTTTTGCAAAGAACATTTGCATAGAACACTACAAAGAGTCTCCAGGCCAAATGATCTGATTTCACTCATTTATCATACATAAAGTAGCATAATTAATGATTTTTTTTTTTAAGATAACTGTACAGTTTTGTAGATTATGTCACAGGCGACGTGCATGCCGATTCTAATTGCGATCACATGGTTCCCTCCCTAGCCATATTTTCTCCCCAAAAAAGCCCGGCGTAGTGGGTTAAATTTAGGTTGATTTATATAGTCAAGGTAGTCTACTTCTATGAATGCAGAGAATGTGTGTAATACACTGTTTTCCTGTCCATCTCTATATTTCAGGTGCACAAGATGGTACGAGAGCACGACGACACT
>JZLH01S0119317.1:6636-20412 GCA_001188425.1 Eucidaris tribuloides
ACATCCAGCTGCATCAACAGGATGGTTTCCACTGGGCCTATACGACAGGGTGAAGTGACCCTTCTCACATAGAACATTGATTATATTAGAACTTATACAAATGCTAGAGCCGTAATTGTAGATCAAACTGCCGCATTCAATTCTGTGTGATACAATAATTTCCCATCAAAGCTTGGCAGTTGCTACGAGATAGACACATGGTTAAGCCGCATACATCACCCATTAATAAGGACTAGCAGAATTTGTAAATTTGCTTACATAACAATTAAGCTGTATGTCTATTATCCTCTTTTGAACGCAAATATGAATTACAGCTTCTGGCATTTGGCTACCACCTTGATTTATGAGAACTAGTATGTCATCTCTTCTCTTTAGTCATCATGGCACTTTTTCAGTTATATAGACTTAGAATATCGCAACCTCCATGTAATCAAAATCCTTACCTTACTAAGTACATGTATGGTGTCTGTGTGTAAAATCAATTTGTTTGGACGCCATTTTGTGTTTGTACGTATTGCCCAGTGCTGAGAGTATACTGGTCTTGCTTCCTGAACTTTGAATTAGTCAATCCTATACTAAGGAAATTACAGTTATCGGTCAACTTTAACTAAGTCTAGTGTGTTGAGGCTACATGAGCCTGAATTTACGGGCCTCGGGTGCTCATCAGGCCGAATGCGTCTCAGAAGAAGAAACAGTCGCAGGGTCTGGAACTAAGACTAACCGAGTGTTTTCTTCAAAATATGCAAATTAACATGTCATTTGTAATGACACAACACTATCAGTCTTGTCTAAGGTGCTGGACTTTAAAATATACACAACTGGTATAGTTTGTAAAAGAGGAAATTTGACTTTTGATTTTCTGAACAAAAATCAGGCATTTTGGCGGCCATTTTGTTTTTCCTGCATACCTCTAATTGCTCAAGGCTAACAGAGTGCCAATCATAAGATCGTTTAAATTAATGGCCAAATGAATCATAAAGATAACTAAGACTGTGTGTTGAGGCTACACGGGCCTGACATCACAGGCCTTCGGATACTTGCCTGTCTGTAGTGCATCTAATTATATGAGGAAGGAAGAGTCGCACGGTCTGGAAATGAGACTAACATAGTGTTTTCTTGGAAATATGCAAATTAACATGTTATCTGTGATAATAAAACACTATCAGTCTTGTCTCAGGTAACGGACTTCTAAAAATATACACATCTAATAGCCCATTATTGAAACAAACACTTGTCATTTTAATTTTTTTATCGAAAATAAGGCATTTTGGCGGCCATTTTGTTTTTTCCGTATATCTCAAATTGCCCAAGGCTGACAGAGTGTCAGTTTTCAGTTTGTTCAAGTTGATGGTCTCAGGATCATAAATCTGCAAAGAAAGAAAAAACTCTAGACCCTACCCCCTTGGCTGCCGGACTAAACGGTTGTCAAGCTGTTCCTGTCATGTGATTTGAGCGGACTGTCGGACACGCATGATCAATAGGATCCATGGTATGATCGAAGTGAGACGTTTACGCCAAACATGGATTCGGTAGGGGAGGGGGTAAGGCTTTTTAGTGGCCTGGAAATAAGGGCTCACTGGACATTGTGTTTTATTAAAGGGGCAATCAAATGTCACCCATAGATATTTTTGTTGGGGGGTCAGGTCGCCTCAACTTAGATTTTTGTTTCTTGTGTGATTTTACTTTTGACTTTCATGAAAATCTCCAAATTGATTATCCTTTTTATGAGTGATAAAACGCTTAGTATTTGTTTTAGTTACAATAGTAGTAGTAGTAGTAGTAGTAGTAGTAGTAGTAGTAGTAGTAGTAGTAGTAGTAGTAGTGGTAGTAGTAGTAGTAGTAGTAGTAGTAGTAGTAGTAGTAGTAGTAGTGGTAGTAGTGGTAGTAGTAGTAGTAGTAGTAGTAGTAGTAAAGGTAGTAGAAGAAAGTAGAGGAAAGTAGAGGAGATTAGAGGATAGTTGATAGTGGATGGTTGACAGTTAGATGGTGGATATATAGTGGATATATATAGTGAATATATAGCGGAGATATAGTGGATATATAGTGGAGATATCTAGTGGGTAGATAGCGGATATATAATGGACATAATAGTGGAGATATAGTGGAGATATATAGTGTAATGGATATATAGTGGATATATAGTGGATATATATATATATAGTGGAAATATAGTGGAGATATAGTGGAGATTTAGTGGAGATATATTGTGCATATCTAGTGCATATTTAGTGGATATATAATTGATATATAGTGGATATAAAGTGGATATATTAAGAGGATATAGTACAAAGGTAAAGGTGAGAAAAGAGGGTCATATGATCTTAGTATTAACGCTGTTTCACAAGACTCCACGCAATATATCCTCAGCTCGCACCAAACTTAGGATTGCACAAAACAATATTCGACACCGGTACTCACTGGGGAGTATTCCTACTACGCTTGCCTGTTATTCGCTCAGCATTAATTCCGTCATTCACAAAAAAAAAACTTTATCATTCCTTCCCGTTATCCATTTATACTTTTAGTTGGATAGACGTACACGGATAAAGTTTCTTTACTACCTAATGACACAAACGCAGCGACTGGATTCTAATCGGGGAATCTCTTGCGTATATAAAAATTCTCACTAAGCCATTATGTATCCATGGTAGTAATGGGAGTTTAGAGTTTATCAGTACCGCATCAATGATACTGAGACCGTTGGAATGCTTTAAAGAATCGAGGTATTTTTATCTTATGATGTAAATAAATTTGAAGAAAATAAAGAAATAAAATAAAATAAAATAATAAAAAGGTCATCAGGTCCAAAAGTACATTATAGGCACTTTATGATGCAAATCAATTTGACGAGCCTCCAAAGAGTCAAAGAAATGTCTAGTTTAAACAAAAGTCTCAATACGTGCTGACCAAAAAAAGGTGTAGTAGAATTCTTGAGGGAAGGGGAGCTGTTACAGCCTTAAAAATTCGGGGGGGGGGGGATGCAGCTGCCATAGAGACCCTTGCTCCCAGAGGCCTGCAATTCATTCTCCTTAATTATGAAATATTACAGATCTCAATACACGAAATTAAACGATATTATGGAATCCTTACTTTGGAAATGTAATTTAAAGGGATTTGTTTGAACATGTTATTTTTCTCCAATTATAGGGGATTAAAATATATTTGTTATAAGTAATATGGTAAGTCTGAATGAGTTTCTTAGTGTATAATTCGCTTGATCATCGACTCTAATGATTCAAATGACATGACCAAAAGGGGCTTCGATCCATTTTTCGGATTGGGGGCAAAAAATAGAATTGTCAAAAAATTTCGGCGCGTAAATTGAAAATTGAAGATTGGGCATGTTTAGTAGTATTTTCATGTTAAATTTAATGGTTTGTAAATATATTTTGCATTGTTTTTAATGAATTTTCGCAATTTGTCAAAATCATGGAGGGTAAATTCATATGTTTGCTCCCCCATTTTCCATAGGGGTAACTGCCCCCAGTCCCCCAGGATCGGCGTCCCTTGGTGAATAGATTTAAGACGGATGCATCGATACCAAAATGATATCATATCACACGAGGGTGTATGTTATAGCTTGAAATGTCAAGTAGGAACAGATATACGGAAAGTTTTGAAAATAATATTCCACGTATATTGACAGCTAAACATCCATTCGCAAGAAACACACACACACACACGCACACACGGACACACACACACACACACACACACACACACACACACACACACGTACGCACACATATATCATATATACAATTTTCATTTCACTTTTTTACTTTCATGTTTGTGCACTTATTTGGATTATGAATTGTATTCTTCAATTCTTATTTACACAAACATTTATTATTTACCTTCAATTTACTTTCAGACTGTCACTTGATATACAATTTAATGTTTTGTAGATTAAAGAGCACAATGCAATGTTGGTGCACATGGAACCAACATCCCAAAAGTTGTTTTGATATGTTTTTGATATATAAAAGTATTATAATGACGCATTCCGTATTTTTGAAAGAAATGGATAAGTGTATATGATGTCTAACAAATTAAAATAACTGTGGGGTGGAGGTGATTCACTGTAGGCCTATACTTGATCCTCATGACAACAAAACAAAACAACAAAACACAAAGCAACATACACTCAACGCCATTTAGTTAAACGTCAGAAGTGTTACTTACAACTCACATTTAAAATTAAACTAAAGGACTACCATGTTTATAAGTCAATAATTTATTAAATTATCATGCCAACAAGAAAATATTTACAAAGATGTGTAAATGCAATTTACATTATAGAATATCAAACAATAATTTCATGTATGTCAGAAATTGGTGTCGTCGACGTTTATTCTATATCTGACGAGGGGCCTCTCTTGTGGCCAATGTTATAATCGCAGATGTTAACAATAGAAAATAAATACATAAATAGATCAATAAGGTAATGGTTACTCATTTCAGTATTTGAGGTATGTAATTTCGCACTATGTAGACATTAGGCCAGTAATCATTACCACCAATAAATGATTGCCCACGAAATTGAAATATCAATATAATTTCTATTGCAAGTGAACACACGTACAGACCTAATATCGATGACGTCATATTTCTACCGTCTTTCGGTCTCGATTCACCTGGCATCAACAACGTCATGTGCCTCTGCGAACATTTATGGTATCCATACTAAACAGTCTGAGTAAAGCCGGAGAAGCGCTTGTTTTTGTAGATGACGATCACAACCACAGCCGCGACGATTGCGACTGAGGCGATCACAGCAATCGCGATACCGACACCCGCCCCAGAACTAAGTCCATCCTGCCTGTGTCCCGCGTGAATGTAGTCATGGTCGCCTGGGGTGTTGAATCCGACGCCATGTTTACCGGAATGCAGAACCCCCAGCAGATAGTTCTTCTTGATGAAGTCGCTCAGGCCGGGAACATCATTTGGTCGATCCACGGAATCGTTGGTGTCGGGAAGGTCCCAGTAGCTCTCGTCCGATGCGGATGACGAGTCTCCGCTAGAGCTGGAATCGTGCATGAGCTGATTGGCCAGTTCGTGCCATTCCTGTAATTGCTGCAGGTCCCAGGCGGGTCCTCCACCAAAGGGTGACACGGCTTGCGTTACTTCGACGGCAGCTATGGATAAAAACATAAAAAAGTGCAGAAATTTGATAAAATTATGTTATGTAAAAATTATAATCTAACAATAGGTTACGGGTAGAACAATGTACCTATATACGTTTAAGGCAGAACTATAAATGCATTTTAATTTAAAAAAATGATTGACACGAGTGCAAACTCCACCCCCACCCCTCAAAAAAAGAAGGAAAAACACATTATTAATAATACGTTACAGTCACAGGTTAATGAATCCGGGAATGAATCGATACAGTTCGACACGAGTCCCCGTGCACAAAAATGCAGAATGCGGTACTGACATTTAGTGTAGAAGTGCATTTCTAGCTTCTACCAAAAAGTTTAACATCGTGTTTTACGATTTAGACGAAATTTCCAAACTCACGTCGTGCTTACCGGTTGAAGTTATATGAAAATACGGTTTTATAGAGTATATAACAATTATCTACAAGATACCATGCAGGACATGTGAAGGATGAATTCCGAAGATAATAGCATATTAAGACAAAAAGTAGCATCATAGTTACTGATAAGCATTTTCACTTAGAACATGTCACTAAATTCAACTACACTAAATTATCGTGATTATGGAGTTAGGCTGATATAGCTTACAAAATACTACTAGTTCAAGCACATAGAAGAAGTGGCACGAAATTGCGATGTATTTTGTGAAAGCTTGTGATACCATAATTATGCCAAGTATATTTTATGACGTATTTCATTATGGGGTCTACGGGCGAGTTGGCTCAGTGGTAGAGCGTCCGCTTCTGGTCCGGAGGTCGCGGGTTCGAGTCCCGGCCGAGTCATACCAAAGACTTAAAAAAATGGTACCTTCTGCTTTTTAGCCGGGCGTTCGGCATTCTAGAACAGCAGAGAAGGGTAATAATAATGTATGTTATGCAGGGCCCGCTGGTAGAGCAGTCTTTGTGACTGAAGTGGCTACCCAGGGTAAATAAGACGTTTTTATTATATTATTATATAAATGTAAATCTTATGAGGAGTGCTACTGAATCAGACTGAAGTGAGAAACAAGGAGAATGGATCTTGTTTAAGGTGTACAAACAAACAAAGAGAAATCCAAGACGTCGAAAAATCATTGACAACGTTTATCAGTTAGCATTTTACATTACATTCCATCATCCAAAAAACTTCGCAATTACCAAATCAAATAATTCTTAATACAAACAGTCAAGTTTGTGCATGTTTGTTATAGCAAACTATGAATACATTTCTGCTTCCAATAAAAAAGCAAAATGTTAAAGTAAATGCTTACCCAAAGCGATGGCAATAAGACAGAGAAGTTTGAAAGACGACTGCATTGTGATGTCTCGACTTCAGTCAGCAGTGAATTGTTATAATGCAGGAGAGATGCTTGTGGTTGGTTCGACTACAACTGTCTGATGAAGAAAGTGATGCATCTTCCTGCCTTTTATAGAGTTATAAGTAATTCGATTAAAATCATTGCAATTCAAAAGAAAGTTAACATTTTTGTTTTTAATCACATTGTTAATTATTGGCAGTCAGTTTGACCTTTTTACACAATCCGATATATAGAAGAAATACCTTTTTGGCACCTCGTGTAGTATTGTAAATTCAAGTGTGTCATTCTTCAGGTGAGCGCTGGCAGTGTCTTCAAGTTTTTTTTACGTGCAATTTTAAATCGAACAGAGTGTTAAAACTGTCATTATGGTATAACATTTTCTCCATTTCAACGAGGCCTTGAATTTTTTCTGTTTGTTTGTCTATTAACTTGGCGTATAAGATGTCATGCAAAATAATTAAAAGAAAGTCTTTTATTTCGTATGAGAAGAGAAATTGGAAAGTAAACGCTATACCAGTATTCTTAAGGTGAATATAGATCTGGGACGTGCACTTGATCATGAATTTAAATTTTCTATAGTGTTTTTTGCAGGCCTTTTTTGCAATTCCTGAAGAGTGATGTCGGTAAAGAGGGATGTCATAAAAATTATCGTGATATATTTGAGTAAAGTCAATTGTGATTTTTAACTCGTTACATTTTGAAACACAAACTTAACCTTTCCTCTACATGTGCACAAATACGGCCTTCTTTGGAAAAAAAAACATCATCGATATAAAGCTAATATCAATTAACGGATATAAAACCTTTGAGTGCATTTATGACCAACCAATTTGAACCCACGTTGCAACTAACTTTATGTCTTGTTCATTGTGCGTATTTTTATGTGCATTTAATCTGTAAATCAAAATGTTTTAGTCTTTGGACTTTTCGTTTGATATTCCAATGTCAATGAAACCTAACTTCACTTTGATTGAGTTAGATTAAACCCGTCTCATGCATTTGATTATTTATCATAACCACAACGAAAAAAAACAACGGGTAGATAAGCTATAAGCTACAAGCATAATACACCTACGGAAGAAACTATGAGTTAAATATAATCTAACACAAAGTTGTGTTATCACTCCTTTCTGTAAGGTGTGACGAAAGGAAACCATGTCAAACTTTATCTATTTCCCAGGTCCCCGCCTCGACATAACAACCGTTGTCACTCTAATTGTCCCGTCACGGTCATGACACTGCACTTCCCTCGTTCTGGATCGATTCCAATACTGTCCTCGACAAGAAGACAGACTTCAAGTGAAAAGCCAAGTGTATTTCCTCAATGGGAGGGAAACGTTGTTCCAAAGGTGAATAATGATTTTGAACGTAAACACATGAGCTTAAATTCAAATTCGTGTAGTCTGTTTCGTAAACCTATTTTGCAATGTCTTAAAACGTGACATTGAACAATTACATAGCCTTTATCGAATCTGTCCAAGACCATCCTACTGAGAAGTAAGATAACTATATAGTTATTGATGTTTATCAAATATATGCAGATAGTGTTCTTAATTTCTACGCAAAAAATAATCTACCAAGGTAGTTGCAAGTCGAATATTTTACACAAATTCACCTTTCATATTGGACCAATGAGAAGACAAACTGTTCTTTTCAAAGGAATTACCATCTCTTAATATTTGAACACAGGGTACAGCTAACCACACTTCGTCGAAAGTTCATGAATGGTGTGTTGTTGCACGAATAGGTAGGCTAGAAAACTGATTTCAAGTTAAACTTTGATTAGTGTAGATGCATTCAGAGCAGTTTCACTCGATTCCCGTGGAGAGTTCAAGTCTATTAAAGCACTTTCTTTGGAAGTAAATGTATCTCATACAATATCTCAGTAACCTGTTATTATTGTGGTTTAAAGGTAAATGACATGATTGGGGGTAGTCCTAAACTTGGGCTGAAACTACTCTAGAATCAAGTGAACTATGCAAGGATTCTCCTGTGAAAATCTTGTAGTCAAACGTTGACTCATTCTAACACAACTAATGTCAATATCCCTCGTGGCAGGCAAACCTGCTGTGTGGCTCTCTATGGGTCCTATTTTTATCGTTGCCCCAATAAAATAGAATATTATTATATTCATGCTTGATTCTCCTTAAGTAAACAAATTAGAGACAAATCCTTCCAGCTGGGAGATCCACTCCAGCTAGTGTATAGTTGGTATATGTTTCAACTCATTTGGTTCTTGAGGCATTTTCAAGTGTTCCCAATCATGTCACTATCCTTTAATGTGAAATCATCTGCATCCCCTCCTTAGCTTTCTCTATCCGTACAGGTACTTGTGTGTATACGTGTGTGTGGGTGTGTGTGTGTGTGTGAAAGGTGTGTGGTGTTCTGGTGTGTTGTGGCTGTGTGTGTGTGGTAGTGTGTAGTTGTGTGTGTTGTGCGGTGTGGTGTGTGATGTGGGTGTGTGGTGTGTGTGTGTGTGCAATGGTGTGTGTGTTTTGATGTGTGGGTGTGTGGGGTGTGGGGTGTGTGTGTCGTTGTTGTGTGTGTTGTGTGGTGGTGTGTGTGTGTGTGTGTTGTGTGATGTGTATGTGTGCGTACTCGTGCACGCATATATATCGAGCGATGACATACAATGAAAATGTAGCTAAGACTTTGGCAGATAGTCCCCAAATTACAATGCTATGCAGTATAGGGGTAGTTGTCCATCGAGTTGTTCACAGGTTTCTGTCCATAAGTCATCGTTCTACAAGTAAAAATTCCAAGAAACTGTCATCGTTATCAGTGATGCGTATCCAATCGTGTTGTCATTCGCATTTTTGTCGTGTAAAAATCTAATATGAAAATGATTCCATCGTAATTACAATGCGGAAGCACGTGTAATGGTGTGTATGTGTGTGTCTCTGTGTGTAATAGTTATTATGTTACCTTTTGATAATTGATACAGGAATTAAACTTCGTCTTCGGTTGCCAGTCAAAACGTAACCTCTTATATAGTCAAATAACACCATCAACGATGCACCAAAGTGTGATCAAGCATTAATCAAAAGAATTTTGCATCATGGTAAATGACATGTTTGAGGGTAGTCTTCAACTTGGGGTGAAACTTTTCTAGAATAAAGTAAAATATGCAACGATTCTACTGTGAAAATTTTGTAGTCAAAAATTAACTCGTTCCAAAATAACTTCCCTCAGTATGTAACACACAAATATGTTGTGCAGTTTTCTTTGAGATCAATTTCTATCGGAGATCGAGAGATACAGAATGATAGTGCGTTCAAGCTTGAGTCAGCTCAAGTAAATAAATTCAAGCTAAATCTTCCCAGCCAGGAGATACACTCCAGCCGGTGTATCAAACAGTATATCTTTCAACCAGTTTGGGTCGAGAGGCATTTTTTTTAATTTCTCCCAATCATGTCACTGCCCTTTAATGTGCGACTGAATTTAATCAGTGCAGGTCTTGGAGGATAAAACCTTGTATACGAATCACGACGCATTGTCTGAGGGAATTGCTGAAATTTCATTTCATTTCATTTCATTTATTTCATTTCCAACAAAATATAACAAAGTATAATGTATGTACATGTGTATATTGACAGATTGAAGAACATAAACACGAAGAAGTATTAGTATGATCTGCATATATTCATACCATACACAGAATTATATACAGCGAAAAATAGATATACTGCACCGGTCATACTGAGCATAAGAATTTGCCAATGCTTGTGTAAATGCATAGTATTTTGCAATTATGATTTGAAAAAAAGAAAAATCAACGAAAACAAAAGTAAGAGCAAACAAACACACGCATAGTGGAAAGAAGGGTGGAAATGGGGAACCTACTGAAGCCAGGCTTGTAGTCTGTAGGCCCCGTTTGGTGGTCAGACTGCTAGTAATCCTACTAGTATTGGTATAAGTATGGTGAGTCAATTAAAACTTCCAAGCAATCGAAATACTACACCTTTTGCCAGTTTGAGTTGAAATAATCACCAAGAACTGAAAGGCTTTCGATTCTTTTGCTGTTCCAAGAGAAATCGATAATGGCAAATTGATAAACATCAAACACTGTCAAAGTTGAACTGAAAAGGGTTAATGCTCCATTATGATATTTAAAATTGTTGGTGCGATTCAAACATTCAAGAAAACACACAAGGTCTTGCAGACACTGCCAGCGTTCTCAGTTCTCACCTGATTAACAGAACACTTGAATTCACAATACTACACAAGGTGCCAATAAGATTATTCCGTCTATTTGTCAGATTGTGACGACGCAATTCTTGCCAATAATTAACATTATGATTAATAACAAAATCTTAAGTCTACTATTGATTTTCAACGACGATTTTTTTTCTTGATGACGTACGGATAAAATGTATAAAAAGGCGGGGAGATGCATCACTTTCTTCATCAGACGAAGCCACTCTTACTAGATACTATACATCCAAGGAACTCTTTTGCATCCAGTAATTTGAAGTCATTGGCTCGAGCCGAGGCATCACGATGCATTCATCTGTTAAACTCATCTGTCTTGTTGCAGTCGCTTTGGGTAAGTTATTACAGTAGTATAGTATATTTGTTCGTCAGCTGAAGACAGAAATGTGTACCACGCAAATATTAAATTACACCATAAACTAAACTAAAATTTAATTTCGTTATTTGGATTTATCGTGCAGCATTTATGCGAAAGGATTCAATAAAGTTAGAAATGATTATCAGGGTATCTTTTAAAACCTTAGTCTTCATATCGTATCAACTGATAAGTAAGACAACCAATGAGTAACTGAATTAAGTAATGATTTATTTATCATTATTTCAAACTTTTCTGTCTTATTGCATTCGCTTTGAGTAAGTTATTACACTAAAATTGTATATTCGTTCTTCAGATAAAGAGAGAAATGTGCCACGCAAATATTAAATGGCATCATAAACTGATTTGTTTTTGCCGAAAGGATTATAAAGTTACAAATGATAATCAGCGTACATATATATCTTTTTAAATTGTAGTCTTTATTTCTGCCCCTTTTCCTGTTCTTGTTGCTCTCAATCCACAATCTGATTCACTTTTATTATTAGCATTTTGCTTAAAATTTACGTCTAATAATATTTTGTTCAGTTACGTATCTGAAAATGAAAAACAGCGAGATTTTATTCAGTTTACGGTGATGTTGTTTCAAAAGCTGTCTTTAAAAAACGTGAATTCTGCGTAACATACGTACATGTGCATAATAACTTTATCCCATTTGTAAATTGTTTAACCAAAAACAAAATATTTGCTTGTTAGCTGCAAACATGCATTTTGCAGTTGATAAGCGTTTAATAGTAATATACAACTTGTATGTATACTCGCAACGTTTCAAATTTACCATTCATTTGTCCCAACAATCTGTGTAATTAGTTCAGTGATTATAAAATATTATTTTCATAATTTTAATTTAGCCAAAATGCTATACTCTTAAAAGTAACCTTTAACAATTCAAAATTACTCATCGAAACATTACTAATGTAATGGCTAAGTGTTTCCGTATAATCATTTTTTTCGCATAGTTTTTTCCAAATCAATCGCGACAATTTCATAAGCATAAATAATAACAGTGCACGGTGTAAATGTCTACTCTATTTAGGGGGAAAAACTGGCAATTCAATCGTGAGTTTTTGTGTTACTTGTTCTTATTCCCAAAAATATAGATGTTATAAATTGAGAGGATGGATATCCTTATATCTATTTGGCGTTTAAAAAGAGCGCAATATTTATCTATCTTAAACCATATGCAAAAGTGTAAGAATAATCTAATGAAATTGTTCTCTGTTTTGTTTCCATAGCGACAGTCGAAGTAACGCAAGCCGTGTCGCCCTTTGGTGGCGGACCCGCCGATCTGCAGCAATTACAGGAGTGGCACGAACTGGCCAATCAGCTCATGTATGATTCCAGCTCCAGCGGGGACTCATCTTCCGCATCGGACGAGAGCTACTGGGACCTTCCCGACACCAACGATTCCGTGGATCGACAAAATGACGTCCCCGGCCTGAGCGACTTCATCAAGAAGAACTATCTGCTGGGGGTTCTGCATTCCGGTAGACATGGCGTCGGATTCAACACCCCAGGCGACCATGACTACATTCACGCGGGCCACAAGCAGGCTGGACTTAGCTCTGGGGCGAGTGTCGGAATCGCGATTGCTGTGATCGCTTCAGTCGCAATCGCCGCAGCTGTGATTGTGATCGTCATCTACAGAAACAGAAGCTTCATGGGACTTACTCAGACTGTATAGTGTCAATACCATAATGCTCGCCGAGGTGCATGAGGTTGTTAACACGTAAATCGAGACCGAAAGACTGTAGAAATATGCAAATATGACGTCATCGATATTTTATTCTACCGAATTTAACGAAATCGATTACAATTTTCAAGATTATATTTCTATTAAATACCATGAGTTCAGCAAAGTACACAATTATTTGTTATTAAAATAATTTGGTTGAATAGGCCTATGTCATGTGAGACTGCGTTTACACCGCGGTGATAACCCCCCCCCCCCCCCGTCCACCCTCCACACGGTCTGCTACCCATCCGTGTCCAACAACCTCAGAAACGGCGTAATCTACATAACAAAAATTGCAACCCTAAATGGCGTAACACATGAGAAAAGCTACCCCAAGTGGCGTGACTCCCAGGAAATCCACTAACTCTGATACCCAAGTGTTGTCAGCAGGAATCCATTAATTTGATACCCTATGTGGCGTAAACAGTAAAATCAACTAATTTGATACCCTACCCAAGTATCCTTCTCATCAAAACATTATTGTGCATTGCATAACCCGAAGAGGTTCACCTAATAATTCATATTTTTTTCCTACATAAAAACAAACGTTTTTGTTATTACATCTATACTCTAATTTGCATCCCTAAATGCAAGGGCGTAGGCTGGGGGTGCACTGGGTGCACGTGCACCCCCCCCCCCCCCCTGCAGAGCCATAGGAGTTCCGCTCCTGGCAAGAAAAACGAAATTTATACCATTTTTTCTGCTTTCAACGCCCGATTTACTCAACTTTAATTCCACTTCCCTAAGATGTGCACCTCCCCATGTCACTTTAGTTCCACCTCCCCAAGATGTGCACCTCCCCGTGCCCAAAACAGCCTACGCCCTTGAAATGGCGTAACTTACATAACCAAATTAGTAACATGACATGTAAGAAAAAGCTACCCGTTTCCCAAAAGACGTCGACGACGACCGAAGGCTGGAAAAGGGTCCTTATTCGACGCTTTTTCTGGACGCGGGTGCTTAGCAGGCCGTATGGAGAGTGATCCCCCAGGGGTAA
>JZLH01S0119329.1:3665-21051 GCA_001188425.1 Eucidaris tribuloides
AATTGGGTAGGTTAAATTCTATTTTTAAGTTTAATGGTTTTGTGGTGGTTTGTACCGCTTTTGACGTATCCTTTGCTTGACGTTTTATGAAGTTTTAAGTTGTCAAAATTACTTGGGGGAAGGTAAATCAATGTTTGCCCCAACCATATAAGAAATTCCTATGTTGGGTAACTACCCCAGCCCCCCTCTCAATCGACGCCCCTGTTTGTAGATTTTTAGGCTCGTGTCATTTTTAAAAGAATACGATAAAACTACAAAGAAGTACTGAAAATTTAATCCCCAGTTTTACGATGAACATTGATTTATTGAATAGGTAAATTATTGTACATATCTGTATTACTGATAGTCTTTATAGTTGTTTAAGTTATTCATCATTTTGATATAATAAATATCGACAAACAAAACAGTCACAAGCGTGTACAAAGAAACAGACGATGGAACACAAAGACTCACACCACATACACCTATCACATATACACCAACCCACGTATCAAACACAACACTGTTCACACAAAATTATCCATACATGCACAAACTTGTAAAATATATGAATAAGCGTACGCACCCTCAAAGGAGCACACCCATTTACATTACACTCACCCATCCCACACACACACATACCCAGAAAGAGTATGACACATACACACATAAATGAGTAATTCAAAATTTGCGCACTTAAAATTGCATTCACATCAAAATAGACAAATAAATGAGAAAAATAATTGCATAAATAAAACTAGGTCAAAGTCAATGTAATACATAAATCAGAAACCATTGAAAACATGTTTATTCTACTTTGTTTTGGTAGGGTATAGTGTATAATGACAGCTTTTTGAAATGAATAACAATTATTGGCAAATTTGTTTTGCTTAATTTTAACTGAGGCAGTGTGATATCACAACTTTCACTCTAATACTTACATAACAATAATGAAAAAATAATGTTTGTGAATATAGTTATTTCATTCGAGCAACTTTCATTGTCAATTTCACACTATAATATTGTTCATTGAAGTTCTTTGGCACCACTAAATATCATAATCACTTCATTTTATATTTCATAGAAAAATCAAATTATTTGTGTCTGTAAAATACAGATAAAGTACTTCATCCAAGCAAGTAAATATTGTATACAATATATATCATTGATATTGTATCACTCTAATAATCCAAATCAGAAATTCCATAATTAATAAATATGTAAAAAAAAAAAACCAAGTCCAACACAAAGTATACACGCATTGTAACAGTTCACAGTGTTATTAGCTCCTCTGCATTAAAATTGCACTGACCATTGTTTTATGAAACTTTAAATAGTCAGAATTTTTGGTCTGAATTTCATTTCCTACATAAATAATGGTGTGGAATATTCTGGGAAATGTGACTAAATAGGGGTAGATAGGTAACAGATGATGTGTTTCTCTGCAAATTCCAATAATAACGTGAAATCTCCTCACATCCCCAAGCCCCTGCCACTGTATGTTATATTAAACTTTAACAATCCAATGTATGTCCTTTTGGAAATTCTGAAAATCAAACCAGACATTGTGAAAGCAAAGCCATCACTGATTTACATTCTGCACTTGACTTGAATTTTAGATTGTAACTCAATCATATAATTATGATTTTCATGCCAAGGAAACCGCATTGTCTCAGCAATATCAATGAAACGAGAAAGGAAATGCACAATAAAAATGTCAATTTTAGTATTTTGTAAGACAGGTAGGCCTAAAGCATGTGAAATATGTACAACAAGTTTCTCACACCAATATGAATATATCAACGTAATAAGAATAATGATAAAGTACTGTATACAAAGTAAGAATTATAAAAACAGAAAAGCTACAAAAATATTTTTCTAACCATTATGTAAACACAAGGTCAAGAGAAATAGGCAACAATGAAAGGTAGCCGTGGACCACCGCTATTAGAATATGAAGTGTAGTGTTAATTAACATTAAAAATTGCACCCAAGGATGAATAAAACTTTCTGTGCATAATTATGATATCAATGAAGTATAATGTTCACCATCTCTTCTTTTGAAATGAATCTACCGTGATAGATACACTACTGAGTAAGGACAACAGATAGCAGTTCTACCATTGTTTAATTTCCTTGCATAATTCTGTCTTGGTGAGTTTTCTTAATATAACATAATTGATTTGCTCACTGGAAAAAACACATTTCATGAAATATTCATCGTGTACAGTATTATACTGCGGAAAATTAATGTTTTTCAAACATTATAAAGTTTTTACACTTTAGAATTAATTAACCATATCCATCAACATAATTATAAGATTAGATTGCTCCATGATTCAAATTGTTAGAAAAAGAGAAAGATAAACTGCACTAGTCAAATTACTGCTTTGTATTATACTACATGTAGGTGTTAGAAATAAAATTGGTTAATTTTGATATGTGACAACACAAAGAACTATACACCAGATAATACTAGCATGAGTTTGAGTTACAGGTGAAGACTGAATATTTTTGTTGGAGGTGGTTTCAATACAATATCAATAATCAATTTTATGTCATTCATGCTTATCTAAAAGAGTTAGAGTTCAGATTTTGCTCCAAATCCAACCCCCTGTTCAAAATTGAGACTGCACAGAAATCAAATGGTGTGTGTGAGAATGTGTGCCTTGTCCACACACAATAGCAACAGACAAAGGCTGTGGATAGTGAATAGTCTAGCAGTCGCTAGGCTACTAATGAATATTAATAAAGCATTTATCTAACCTGGACGTAATGAAACTGGCATACCAAAGTTTCCATCGTGTGCTATTCTAGCCATTGTCAATTGCTTGAATGCTATTGTGTAGGGACTAGACGCACACTCTCACACACACCATTTGATTTCTGCGCAGTCTCAATTTTGTACAGGGGACTGGATATTGAGCAAAATCTTAACTCATGCTTATTGAACATTTTCAATAAGCATGAATTACATAAAACTGATTGTTGATATCGTATTGAAACCACCTCCAACAAAAATGTTCACTCTTCAGCTATAACTCATACTCATGTCAGTATTATCTGGTGTATAGTTTTTGTGTTATTACATATCAAAATTGACAATTTTTTTTAACACCTAGTATATGAACTGAAAATGATTAAAAATTTATCACAGCTCAAAAAATTGTCATATCTTGCATGAAAAAAAAATTGAATGTAAATCTGATGAAATCATTGATAAAAAACAATATAAATTAACACACCAATTCCGTGTTATTACATGTACTTTCCCTGCTGTAATACACCAAATTATGCTTATTCCTTGAAGAGAGACCATTCGTTGTTTCTTGTCCAGATTGGGTGTCAGTTGTCACGGTTGTGGCTCTTGATGAGTTTACATCATCGACATCGTGAATAAAACAAGTTCCTACAGGAGCTGAAACATAAACATCGTTTACAAAACCCTGATACGACTAAAATCAACAAAATCACATTTTCATTGTTTGAAGACATTAAGCTCCTACCATCAGGAGAACTACTTCTTTGAAATAACTAGATTTGGAAAGTCGAATGTTAACATGTAACTTGTATTCTGCCTTCAAACCCCCCTGAAATATCCACGTAAGAGTTATTGATAAATTACAAAACCTCGACGTAAATGACATCAACATGTCACATTTTTGCAAGGTATTTTTTTTTATTTTGTCATTAGGACAGTGGAGTATAATACAATTATAGTTACTAACAATAATATACTGTAGAGTAATAACTAGCTTTGGAATGCCAAAATAGCTTGGATGCTACCTTCACCCACCCCCTTGCCCCGAAAAAATAACCAAGATTCCACATGTGATTCATTTGAAGTTTGTATATTGTATCACTAATTCAAAGTGTGCCTGTCAACACCAATAGTATGTTATCGTTCTCATCACTGGGCATGTGTTTATCCATGAATAATAATCTGCATAAGACTATTGCATATTCATAAATTGTTCTGAACACAGACTAGGAATATTTTCAAACAAGCTGATTTTCTAAGTGCTGGATACATCACTGAATATGGAAATGTGCTTTTTTTCTTAGTACATGACTCTTTTTTTAAAGAGATGTCCCGCCTGTATAAAATGACAAGATCTTGCATGAATATGGTAACTGAACTATCCTGTAATTACAGATTACTAATAACAAATTACTTAGGAGATGATCAACTATCAAAACAAAGACATGTGAAATGTTACAAGTGAAGTCATTTTGATTATTAGCCAAATGTCCTTTAGCTATTTTACTCTCGACTGCCTTTTCTTCATTTTGTCCCTTCCCTTCTGCTCTTATTTTTTTTTAGAAAGTAAATGTTTATGTTTGATATCCTTCACAATTGAATTTAGACTGAGTGAAAATACATGTACATTTTCTCTTGTTTTTCTTTGATTACCTTAATTATTCTTGCTTGTCACAGCAGGCCCTTTTATGTTCCTGAATTTGACATCACTTTTTATGACAGGTGACATGTCTCTGTGTCAGTTGACCACTACTTCTTCGACATCTTGAAAGAAAGGTGAAACATATAATGAAAG
The DNA here is from genome assembly GCA_001188425.1 of Eucidaris tribuloides. Lineage (NCBI taxonomy): Eukaryota > Metazoa > Echinodermata > Echinoidea > Cidaroida > Cidaridae > Eucidaris > Eucidaris tribuloides. The sequence goes on from JZLH01S0119329.1 coordinate 8,201, forward strand.
AAATAAACCATTAGCGCAGACAAAGGGAATGAGAATGCAAATGTGGCTTTCTTTCTTTGTATGCATAAGAGTAAGAAATAGTTGAAAGATTATGCATGGTAATGGCAGTCATGCTTTAAGTACAAACACACATAACTTTGTTGTACTGTGTGTAGCCACACATTGTAGAAGAAGCCCCCATATTTTCACTTAGAATTTAAGCGGACAGTAACTGTATTATCCAAGATTACTCCTTTTTTTACTTCTTTTTTTTTGCAGTTATGTGAAATTTATTTTTTATTTCTTACTGTGAAAGATTTATACAATTTCTACACTAATTTTTTTAATACCAATTTGCTCTTGAAATACATTCAAGGAACTTCTTTTTTTTATTTTACATTGATTCTGTCATTCAAAACTAATCACTTTTTAAAAATCATATTCAATGTATTTGTTTTACTTATCAATTATCTTATTCTGGGGGTTATATACTTTTATATGATAAATTTAGATTAACACTTACCATTGTTAGCAAGAGTAACTGAACATACCCTGTGGCCACAGGTAGTTTTACATTATCATCAACTCGTTCAATCGGAGATCTATGGTGACAAAATACAGAATATTGAAAAAGTATACAATAAGTTCTTTCATTGATTAATAGATGCAATAGAAGATAACCTTTTTGTAAACAATAACCACATTGACATTTCCTTCTTTTCAGCACTGACCTACTAAATACGTCAGGCAGTCAATATTTTAATCACCTTCAAATTTTTTTAGTACTATGCATGGTACAATTAATGTCTACTCTACAAGTCTTTGCCATTCAATCAACAACCCACCACAGACCAATGCGTACGGACTAAGCCAGAGGCAGCAAGGGGCATAACAGAAGAACAGCTTCATTTCCTTTACAGTATTGACAGTCGCAAACTTCTGGCAGTACAGTTGCAATCCATTGATAATTTCAAATCTGAATGACCCAACAAAAATTTGACTCACCCTGGCCTTGTTTCTACCAATAACCAAAAAATAAATAAACAAAATAAAATAAGATAAAAATCCAACCAGTAATTTGGTCTTGTGGTAATTGTGGACTTGTGGAACAAGCTGTCAACTGGGACACCCCCATGATTATCCGCCCTGTACTGAACTAGTGCTATTATCTGCCTCCTTAACTGTGAAACTGAATGTAGGTCAATCATTTTTTATTAGACCTAGAACTATGTTTTCTCAGAGACAGGCCAGGGACAATTCATGTGCACGAAGTAATATTCAATCATGCACACAAAATGTGCTCTGAAATTCCATCTTTTATGAAAGCATGATGAAATATTGCTTTGACTAGTTAGTTGACAATAACCTACACATCATACGATTTGATATTCAGCACTAACAAGTAAAAGTTAACATTGATCAAGCCCGTTTTCTTGATTACTTTACTGAATTTTCAAAGGGGCTATTATTTCTACACCATTGCATTCAATTTGCAATGTACACAAATCGCTGGGTTTTTTCAGTGTTGGGCAAATGTGGTCTGTACACCTCTACTCCGGATCCATTACAGACACGGTTTGCATGTAGGCCTACTAATTAGATCTACTTACTGTTACTGTTCTGTTACTGCTAGTGTTACTGTGTAGGGATCTAGTCATGTGCTAACGTTATAACGACGCTGAGGGGAGGGGGGGGGTTAGGAGGTGTGCTTGTCCACGAGAAATTCTCAGCAGCAGACCAAATTCCTCCACCACCCCTATCACTCAAGGCCAAGCTTTGTGAAAGGGACAGTCTGTAGTACGTTCATCAGTTTAGCAAAACCACCAACACAGATCAATATACATGGGACTGAACAAAATCGTATCGAGTCATTCTGATACTTATTCATCATAAATCCACAAAATTGAATGTATATTTTTGTAAATATTGTGAGGTAAAGACAACATTCAAACTTATACTTACTCCAAATGAATTCTACGACGAAAGAAACGAAGAAAAGGGCGAATTACGATATCAAACGACCCACTATTTTACGTCTTTGTCGAGTCTACGGCAGAAAAGTACACTTCGTAAAAACCCGTGCTCTCGTCAACTGCACGCAAAGTACGGACTTTACGAAGTGAAACTTATCAAATGTTACAGTTCGTAAAATCACATCTTGTGTTTTTAGGACATTTCGTATTTTTTTATATTAAAATATCTCTTTAAGGAAACATTTTCTGAGTCTGAAATTTTGCAGGAAGATTCGTTATTCTATAACTATTTCGAATATATAAAAAACTCAAAATCGAAAAATTACACCCAAATCAGCAAAAGTTACAGTTCGTAAAAACAACGACGATTTGTAACATGCAAGGCTGCCACTCGTAAGGGAAATCCCCTACCGTAGGGGATTTTGGCCATGCGTAGGTTGCAGAGGATCCCTACGGGGAAAATGACCTTCCATATTCCTAATTTTTCCAAGGAAATCCGATTATATTCGCCCATTTTGTCCATCTCCGCCGAAGAAATTGTAATAAATATTTTGCATTTCTGAGGTTATTTTTTAGGGAAAAACATACCTTCTTAGGGAAAAAGTCGATTTTGTAGGAGAAAACAAAGGTTCGTATGGGAAAATATGGTTAATTAGGCGTAGGGGAAAAGTGGTGTCCGTAGGGGAAAATACGCATGCGGCGTAGGGGGAAATCAAAATTTTGAGTGGCATCGCAGCCCTGGTAACATGGGATCCTGAAGACGTAAGCACGCACGTGTCTACCCGTGCGCACATATGAAGGTGGATGGCAGCGGGGATTTCTGGCTGAAAATCGTGTGATATCGGTATTTGCATGCCCAACTTCGTAAGTAAATTTGACACTGTGAGAGGCTGTAAGGGTCAACAGCTTTGCATTTAAAAAATCGTATATTTCCTCAGCTTCACCGAAATGTCTTAAAAATACATCCAGTTAGGTCCAGCACAATGAAATATGAACTTAACGTAAAATTTCATTACGAGCAATTCAAATTTTTTACGAACCTTCAAGTTCTCCCGTCAAAATCGATGAAATTTTGCATGTCGCACAGAATTCTAGTAGTTCGAAAGCTACAATCCTGTAGTACACTAACGATATTCGTTTTGCAGGGTAAAAACCTCTTTACCCAAAGTTGGAAGCATGTCCTTCCGAAATGTCATTTGCAACAACACGCCGATAGATAACGATCAGCGGGATATCGCATTTCTTCACTTATTTATTTGGTTTACATATCCGCGAGAGCGCCATCTCGTGGTCATGACTATACCTAGCATTGTGAAAAACTCTATCAATTTTTGATAAAGTATCATATGCATACACTTGCCACATGTTAATAGTACACATTATAAAATAGCTAGATTATTTCAAGCATGGTAATTGGCACGTCCTGTGGCATTCAACATTTTTCGCGCACTGCACAGGAGTGCAGAAGGTGCGCAAAAAATTGACATTGCACGCTCGTGATATATTGCGTCGCAACGTCGTGCAAAAGCCACTGCAAGGGAAAACAACATTTTGTTCGCGGTCGGATATTTGTGAGTAGATTTAGACGTAATAGGCCTACGCAATGTGTGAAATCTGATGGACATAGTAAGAAAAACTGTACTACCTGTAGATCTAGTCTGCCGTTTGTTTTATTTTTGTTCATCAAAACTCGTGCCGCTATAGACAAATAACGCACGTGCCCCATTGTGCATCAATGTAAATGCAGTGCACACTCGGTGTCTTTAGATGGTGCGCACAGCACACTCACCTAGCGACTTGTGCACTGAGGCAGCATCGATCTAAAGACACCTTGCGTGCACTGCATTTACACGTATGCACGCTGGCCCGTACGTTGTTTCAGTATCACTCTGACTATCAAACTGATCAAACATGTCACAAAATTGCCCTATTTTACCTGTAAAATGTCATTTTAAAACGTCAGTGAACTGGGGATATTATTAGATGACACAATTTTTTTAGCACTCTCAACTTAAGCCCTGTAACTTCCATATAATTGCCCCGTGGCGTAGCCGGGCAAGGTGACGTGAAAAAAAGTCTTCATAAACGAAGACAATCTCAGGTCACGAGGACACAATTTGTCTTCATTTATGAGGACAATCCTTGTTTACAGACCAGTGCCCCTACATGTACTATTCTGTAAAAATGATGTTTCGAATTTGTGGCATACACACCCAACAAATTTGGATGCAACATGTAAAGGTCATATGAAATCATAAAGCACGTTTCTAAAACTGTGTTCTCATTTGATAAATAACAAATTTTGTAGACTTCCTTGTATATTCCCACCCCCCATTTCCAGTAATGTCTATGGAAGCTTACAAGTAAGTTTGTTACACCAGTCGAATCAACGTGCAATCTGCGCAAGCGCACACTGACATGCTGGTTTGGCAATAGCAACCTCTGTTGCTGAACATCCTACTGTCGATAGCAAGAATTGGAGCAAAATTTCATGAAGATAAAAAAGAAAATGAGCCGGGATTTGGGGCCGGTTTGGCTGCAAAAATGATTCAAAGTTCTTTATTGTCAAGAAATTGAATCATAGTTTCAAGTTGCTTATACTAGCAATACCATTTCCCATTGAACAGGGAAATATTTGTGCTCATTCTTTCCAGTCTTTTTATTTCTGTTTTTGTTTCCAGGTGTGAAGTTTTATCTGCTTGTTGGAGAAGATTACATAGTAGGACGAAAAGGTAAACATCTACAGAACTGTAATTACTATGGTAGAAATGAACTCTGCCACGTTGTGACAATGTGAGCAAATTACTTACTTAGATTTGTGGACTAAGTGTACTGCATCGTCCAACGCATGAGGCGGTCAGCTTCCTCCAGCTTTCTCTGTCTTGGGCTGGTTTGCTGAGATCTCTCCACTTCACCAGCTTGCCATGAAGATCATGTTGAATGGTTGATTGCCAGTTCATCTTGGGCCTTCCTCTATGCCTTCTCCTTTGGGGTTTCACCATACCTACCCCCCCCCCCCCACTTACAAAAGGGCATAACTGACATTTTTTTTTTTCAAAATTGAGTTAGATAGTGTAGGGCACTCAGTACATCATGTTAAACATGCAGAACAAAAAACTATTAATTAGAAGTGTCCCTTTGTTTCATAATCCGCTTGTTAAAATGACACTGAATAGGGCTTTACGTGTTGAATAAGATATATTTCGCTCAATATCTCCAAAACACCAAAATGTCGGTTATACCCTTTGCATGGGGGGGGGGGGGGCAGCATAGAGCCTGATTGGCAGGGCGGGTAGATGGAAGCCTTGTAGCATGTCCTAACCATTTAAGACATCTTTTGCTTACTACGTCATATGCAGGGGGCTGTTTTATCCTTTCTCTAACTTTGAAACATGAAATAGGCAAGGCAAAAAGGGGGGAGAGGAAGAATGTATGGAAAAAAGGGTGACAGGGACGATAAGTGAAGAAAACATCCTAGAAGGAAAAAATGAACCCTACCCCCACCCTACTACCACCATCATCTGTTGCAAAAGAAGACAAAAATAATGAAAAGAGGAGAAAGCAGATTAAAAGAATACTCCCATCTGCTACATACTTGATATTTTTATCCATGGATGGTACAAATGAACATGACAGTTTGTTGGTTTTTGGTGTAGTGATGATGGATTAATTACTTGCACCTTGAAGTGACAAGCAAATCAGCGATAAATGTCCACTGACAAATCTTGTTTGGCAAGAACTTTTGCACTCAGTCTGTGAGCAACATTTTAGTAAACATGGTGATAAATCATGTTTTCACTTCCTGCAAATATCTTTACATAACTCAAGGTAATTCTGTTTGTGGAGGTGGTTCAGTATAAAGTCTTTCAAGTGATGCAGAATGCAGTGCCAGTACTTGAAATGATGTAGAATATTTTATTAATAGTTGTTTAAGGAACAATTTTCGAAAAAAATTGAAACTAAAACTTCTGGAAGATAATAAACGTCATGATTAATTCATTATAATTATTTAATGTATATAGTGTAAATGCGTTCATTTTTAAATAATATGTTTAATGGGACTAACTTAGATTAGCATTATCATGCTATTATTTAGCTCTCATAGTATCAAACGGCCTGGTTTTTATATGTGTACGCCCTGTAAATGTTTCTATTTCTTTTCTTTTTTTCTGTAAATTATATGTTGTAATTCTTTATGTATATGTAAATATTGTATGTCCATTGCAGTTTGATAATAAATAAATTCATTCATTCAAAATTCATTCAAAATTCATTCATTCAAATCATTTCTTTTAGCTAGAGCTTTAACATGTCACTGCAAGGTGCAAGTTTGCACTAGAAACTGCACCCTTACCATCAATTGCTATAAGAATAAAAAGGAATGACAGTAATTTACGTATTACTCTCTACATAGTACTTAGTGAGGAAAAGCCTTCCCCACATTATTCTTAAACAGTTTTCCTTGGATATTTTATTTGACGTTTTTGTCACAGATTGTTTTTGATGGGAAAACCGGAACATTATCTATAAATTTGTGAATTTGTGCATTCTTACAAACAGTTTACTTTCATCTCCAAGTTTTGTGCAACATGCTTTTCTCCACCATGCATTCGTAAAAAGTTCTACCTGTTTGAAGTTGACATTTCACTCCAAAACAAGGCTGCCACTCGTAGGGGAAAATCCCTACTGACTGTACATAGGGAATTTTAGCCAACCGAAGGGAGTAGGAATCCCTACAGGGAAAATTACCTTCCATAGGGGAAAGTAGGGATTTTTGATGATTTGTAGGGAGTTTTGACAATTTTCAAAAAAAATATTCTTAAATCATCAAAGATTTTCTAAGAACATATATATTCGTGTGTAGACATTATTTGGGTAAATCCATTGTCCAAGTTGGTCACTATATTGTATAATTATGGAAACCATAACAAGCGCATGCCGTAGTATCGAGGTGATCGCAATGTCAACTTTATCATTTAAAATGACTCTCTTGCATTTACTAAGGTTATTTTGTACGGGAAGACGTACTTTCGTAGGGGAAAAGTGGATTTTTGTAGGGGAAAACATAGCTCTGGAGGGAAAAATTGGCTTATTGGGGTGTAGGGGAAAAGTAGTGTCCGTAGGGGAAAATAGGCATGCGGCGTAGGGGAAAATTAAAATTTTGAGTGGCAGCCCTGTTTCAAAAGCTGCTAAATGCATCACTATTCAAAAATGCCCGACGCTGTAAGAGTTCTAATGTCATCCAGTGTTTTCATTGTTCCAGACAGAGGAGTATATCCACAAGAACCAGAAATTCACACAATATTTAATCTATTTCTTTTCTGTGATATTCTAGATTGCCCGATCCTGATAGCTAAAGACCAGTCAATCAGCCGAAAACATGCCACTCTGATAGTGAAACACCCAGAAGGCAACTTGGTACGTATTTGGATCTGAATGATCAAGTGCTCTAATTCTGTGTTAGTCTTAGTCTGTGCACCCAAAATTCACACTCAAACCATCATTTACATGTAATTACTCCAAACGTATGAAATATTTACAGTGAATGAATGAGTCATTCATGTTATTGTCACTGTTTTTGAAAAATATGCACATGTATTTCCCCCAAATTTGTATTTGTAAAACCAAAATGTAGTGATATTTTGTGTCCAAACCAAATGGAAGGTTTGTCATAATGAATGTCACAGCATTGCCAATTTTGTGATTTATGATCTTGGAATTTTCAAAAATTTCATCTCTTTATTCTTATTTGTCTGATTTTTCTCAAACTTTCACCGATATGTTTTCCTGCATTGTCGGCTTGTATTCAAAGCAACTGGCTATGAGTCTTTCTGAGGACACAAAGCCTGTAGGGCCATTTCAATTGGCAATTTGATTCCGTTTTCGTTGATTCTGACAGAGTCGTCCAGCCGCACCCTCCGTTCTGATGCTGAGAGAATCCTCCAAGTTCGGGACTCTGCGGAATGGAGCCAAGTTGGCCAACGGGAGTGAAACGTGTGTGAGGGACGGAGACCGGATCAGCTTTGGCATGTATAAGACCAATGAGTGGAGGTAACGTCATGATCAGGGTGGTACTGCACTGAAGTTTTGACACTTTTAAAATCCTTTTTGTCGAGCCACTGAGACGTAGCTTGACTAAGGGATGTGTGTAGATTAAAAGTCAAATGAGGTCAAATGTTAGAATTTAGCTACAAGTTTCTAACTATGAGTCCATTTCGTAACCAAACTTGGATGGTAGATTCCCTACAAGGACTTCAATGGGATCAAAGGTCTATATGTAGGTCAGAGGTCAAATGAGGTCAAATGTTGAAATTTACCTGCAAGTTTTTACCGAGACTAGTAACGTTCTAACCTTAAGCCCATTTGTTACCTAATGTAGATAGTCATAATCATTATATGCCTTACAGGGACCTGAATGTTATTTGGGGATCAAAGGTCAAATGTTAACATTAACTTTTAAAATCCTTTTTGTTGAGCCACTGAGACGTAGCTTGACTAAGGGATGTGTGTAGATTAAAAGTCAAATGAGGTCAAATGTTAGAATTTAGCTACAAGTTTCTAACTATGAGTCCATTTCGTAACCAAACTTGGATGGTAGATTCCCTACAAGGACTTCAATGGGATCAAAGGTCTATATGTAGGTCAGAGGTCAAATGAGGTCAAATGTTGAAATTTACCTGCAAGTTTTTACCGAGACTAGTAACGTTCTAACCTTAAGCCCATTTGTTACCTAATGTAGATAGTCATAATCATTATATGCCTTACAGGGACCTGAATGTTATTTGGGGATCAAAGGTCAAATGTTAACATTATAGGGCAAGACACATTATGGAAGCCACCTTGTTCAGTCTCCTTATAATACTTCAAAAATATGAAGATAACTGTTTTGGTCATTGTATAGACTATAAAATGACCATAATAAGCTTAGGTGAGTGAGTTTGCCATTTTAACTGAAATGAAAGGAAAAATGATGTTCATGAAATTTAGAACATGCATTGGTCATGGAAAGAAGATGTACAAGATGTATTTTCCAATGTGTTGGAAACTATGTTGCCATGGTAACAACATATTACAGCAAATTAATCAGGGAAAATATTGCAGATCAAAGTACTTATTTTTCTAGCAATGTTCATGAAATTAGGCACACATATTGGTCTTGGGATAAAGATGTGCTAGACATTTTTTTCAAATGTGTTTGAAACGGCATTGCCATAGTGACAGTATATTATGGCAAAAAATCAGGGGAAAATATTACAAAATAAACTTCCTCATTTCCCGAGCAATGCTCATGAAATTTGGCACACACTTCGGTCTTGCAGCGCAAGACACAGTCAAATAATGTGTTTGGAGATTGCATTGCCATGTTTAACGGTGTGTAAGGCTGTCCTGATGGGTGGGGGTTTCAATCACCGTCAATGATATTACTATTTAATTAATATTCCCTGACAGTAGTACTATGACTATAAAACTCATCTTCCTTTCTCATAATGTAGAATTCTTTTATTGTAATGTCTTGTTTGAGCAGTGTTAAACACGAGTGTCTGATAGTGGCTGCCTCGGCCCTGCCCCCTCCTGAGAAGAAGGCACTGAAAGGGACGATCCATCGCCTAGGGGGTCACATGGTGTCAGAATGGTGCCCAGAATGCACCCATCTCATCATGACGGAACTTAAGGTTACTGTTAAGGTGAGTAATCTTTTTTTTTTAATCCTTGGACAAAGGTATGTATAGCCTGGCAGGAGGTCAAATCAATCTTCACTGAGTCGAGCAGTTTTCTTTCTGCTCTGCTTTGCTGGGTGATAGTCTTCGACACCTCTACATATGCCTTTCCCAGGGTTCCCAGCCCATCAGGGAAATCAGGGAAAATTATTTTACTTTTTCCAGTCTGGGAAAAGTCAGGGAATTTGATAAAAATGCCTCAAATCAGGGAAAAGTTGGGGAATTTTGATTGGCCCAAAAATTGAAATACTAATTAGTTTTACATTACTGTGTTTTATAAGGGTGTTATCGATATGTTCTGTATCGATAGTACTATCGATAATCGGCTAATTTTGCGTCTTAGCGATATATGGACAGAAAATGCGTGTTAACGATATTAGGCGACAGTCATCTAACAGGCATGAGAATTTTCCGCTTTTTATCGGACTTCCGATTTTGTTTACATCAAAATCTGTGGTCTCCGAGTTCAATGTGAATTTGAAATAATATTTGGGGGGTAGGTTCTGGGGGTCAAGTCATTTTTCCACTCAGAAACTATAATATTACTTCACCATTTCGAGTGAAATCACTCGGTGAAATCATTGCGTAGCGAGTCGGCGGTGGTAGGCTGAATCCTTCCAAGAATCCAAGAATATATTTTTAGGTTGCTTTGGAACTAGTCTGACTGCCAAACCATTATTCATGAATAATCAGAGTTATGATAGCTAACCAAGCCAAAACTAAATGATTGTGTGGCCCGGCCTGTCTCACACAGGCATGGTATCTAGACTAAACAATAGGCGTGATTATCTCCTACTCCATTTACTGGAGATATGTTACCGTCCTTGGCTCTGAGCCCAGACATTCCATTGGGGATTGGGTGGGGGCTTGAGTTCAAAGTCCACTGCTAGAGGTCAAAACATTTCTGAGAAAATAACAATGCGGTCTTATCACTGCAACTAAAAACTAAACTGTATCATAATTACAGCCATCTATTACAGCTTCATTTTTTTCTGATTCTTTTCTTTCTAAGATCTTGTTCTTTTTTTTCTTTCTCATCTTTTCTTATTTTTCTCTCCCTCGTACTCCTCCGCCTCCTCTCCTTCCCCTCCTCTTTCCCCTTTTCCTTTTCTTCTTCATCTCCTCTCTTTCCTTTTTCTTTTCTTGTTTTTCTGTTCTTTACTTTTATTTTTCTCCTCTTCCTCCTTCTTAAATCTTGTTTCTTTTCCTTCCTCTTTATTTTTTTGTTAATTTGTCTTCCTTTTCTTGTCTCCCCCCCCCCCCCTTCCTGAGTTTATAGACTAGTCCAAGGAATAAAAACTAGCTTTTAATAAGGCAATCACTAGAAATAAAATATATTATTGTATTCAATTCAGGTAAGTACTGTGAAAAGTACTCCCCCCGCCCCCTTATGGCTGACTTTACTACCACTGTGGTGTATAGGCCTATACACAAAAAGTGTTCATAAAGTACCCATTGCATTGTATAGTTTGTATAATTTTCATTTCCTTTTTCTATTAAATTGGCACTCCAGAATGGCTTCCTATACCCCCTTAAAATGTTAAAACCCAGGAGCTGGGTTTAATAATTTACTATCAGATATTTTTAAAGAGCCTGATCTAATTGTACGTTTATGAATCTTGTTTCATATAAAAGACTGATTCCCATCATGAGAATGGAGAGTATAATGGTTAACTGACATATTTAACATGGATTGTATATTCCGGCATTTAAGGAAGAACTTCAAAATCGTATTAAAAATCAAATTGTTGATTGACCAAATCAGCTGTCAGCTGAGTAGACGGAGGTACGGTACGGGCAGACAGACTATACATGTAAACACAAGACAACGGAGATAAACGCTACTTGCATACACTCGCACATATTCGACTCTAAAAATTTCTGAACCGACTTGAGAAGTACATGCATGTGTAAACGAGTGTACATGAGTGTACATTTTCTGACAACGAATGCAACACTGTTGTGGTCAAATTTTTCAATCGCATCATCTGCCTTTGTCCGAAAATATCTTACAAATTTTAACACGGACGGACATATATTTTATTTTTCTCTAAAAGCCATAAAATTTACAGAGTCGCAGCTGTTTTGTCTGGTTGGTCGGGTTACCTCAAACATACATTTTGCAAGCATGTGCGGCAGACGATCATTTGTTTCGAATGCACAGGCGAAGCTGTACAGCTAGCTTGCATAATTCATGCACTGGTAGGGGTACGGTGCGGGGACAGCGAATGATACATCGTGTATACGTCTGCATGAACGGTTTTATTTCTTGCATAAAGAGAAATTTTTAAGAATTACAGATTACACAATGGATATACGAGCTTGGTTTAGAATCTCTTGACATCTAGTAACACTAACAATAACACCAGCAATGAACATGAAATCACCTAGTGTAAGACAAGTAAGCTTCTTGAAATAATAAATACCACTGTCATATAATATTGGTATATTGATAAACATTTCATTAAAAATGCTAGTTCTAAAGTTAATTTCCATTCTCTTTGAAAAAAAATGTCACTGAAATGGTTATATGACAGTGTCATGACAACTACAGAAAACGTGATTGCCATTTTTCTGCAGGTGATTGCCGCCCTGGTAGCATGTCGACCCATTGTCACCCCTGACTACTGGAAAAAGATGGTGGATGCTGTCAGACAACGGGCAACTTTACCCCAACCAGAAAAGTAAATACCTTATTTTAAACCTAATGGGGGGGGGGGGCTGGCAGGCACCCCCTCAATGTTTTGCACAATATATTCGCAACGTGAAAAGCTCTCGCCGCGATGTTTTGTGACTTTTTTTCCTCAGAGTCTCTCCCATCTTTTAAGACCAAATTTGCGACGCCTGGGTACGCGGTTCCAAAGATACGCATAATTGTATCCTGCGAACGAAGTTCGTCAACTCTAGACACCTATAACTTTTGGTGAGGCTGGCCCCAATGTTCCGGCTTTACAGGGTCAAAGGTCAATCCAATAGGTTTAAATTTGCAAAAATGCTTATTTTTTCAATTACTTTGTTGTTACTCAAAGGATTTTATTCAAACTTGCTGTATATAGGTGTGTAGGTGGTCATTCTACATGTAGGCCACATTAGTGTTCGGTGACGGTGCCCTCATTGTTCCGACTTTTATAGGATGCCATGTCATATGACGGGTTTCGGGGGATACATGTTGGCTCGAGGG
>JZLH01S0119329.1:21076-36864 GCA_001188425.1 Eucidaris tribuloides
TCAAAAACGTGATTTTGTGTACAATTTCAATACAAATTGTTTTCAGCCAACTATAAATGTATGAGTATTTTTGCTTTTACTGATTCAAATTACTTGATTTTATGCTGTTTATGATCGCATAAGTGTTGTTGACAAGTTTCTTCAAAAAAACAATGAAAAACCAAAGGTCGAAAAAACAAGGAAATACACAAGAAATTGCAAAAACAATATAATACATGAGAAATTGATCTGATATCACAATTTTTTTCATGTTCATTTGCTAAGGGTTTCTACACCAAAAATTAGCACGTTTGGAGCTTTGTTTATGGAGTTAGAGCAAGAAGTATGATTTCACATATTAATTACTAATAAATTAGCATAATTAACTAAAAGCACTTTTCAAAAAAATTAAAGATAACTATACAATTTTGTAGACTAGGTCGCAGGTGACATGCGTGCCAATTTTCGGCGCGACGGCAGAGATCTCATATGATCTCCAAAAATAGCCCGGCCTAGTTAGGGTTAAAGGCAAATAGCAGGATTTGAATAAGTCCGTACTTTGACATGAAACTGCTCTAGAATCAAGCACATTGTTTAAGGCTTCTGCAGTCAAAATTTCATGGCCAAATGCCTATTACTTTTTAAACAATCACCATCGGTACTCATTGTGACAGCCAAATCTGTCTTGTATGGCTTTGCATGGGATCAATTTCTATCAGGACAGCAGAATAATTCAAAAATGGAAAAATGAACACTTGTTTCTCCACAAGTAACAAATTCAAGACATATCTTTGTAGCCAGGTGGTGTGTGCATTAGTATGTGTTTCAATCTATTTGCTTCTGGAGGCATGTTTGATTCTTCCCAATTATATCAATGCGCTTTAACATGCACGTTTTTCCGAGCTTCATTTTCACACCACACTAGAGGATAGCATCATGTACAGTCGTGCAGCTCGGATGTTTACTGGCAAACTGTTAAACAGTGTCTTGTAAACTGCAGTTTGCTTGGAGTTATATTTTCAAAAGACAGTTACATTACCATATCGCTTATTTTCAGCAGGTATCATTAGCAGAAGTGATTGTCAATTTCAAAACAGATGATACTAGTGGTCTATGAAATTATGACTATTTTTTAACCCTAAAAAGCCCCCCCCCCCGCCCTGTACATAAACCGCGATAACTTTTTTGCGCATAAAGCGTTCGCGCCGCCATTTCATGACTTCTTTCTCTTGAGTTTTGCGCAACTTTTGATACCAAATTTGTATACCCCTATGTTGCAGTTGCGGAGTTACGTAACATTTTCGTATCACATGTCACGTAAGAAATCAAAATTTGTATTCATTTGCGTGTAAAGTGTATGGTATTTGAATGAATGTTATAGACATTGTTTTCTAACTACATTTTTATTTGTTTCTTTCTATATAATGTCACTTGTGAATTCAAGTAGCAGTTCTAGGATATGTGTACATGTAAAACATCACTTGTTTATCTTCCAAGATTGCTTTGGCTCATTGCAAGAGAGGGTAATGCAATAAAACATACCAAATGTTGTATTTCTCTACATAACGCGTGCAGAATACTTATTTGCTTATTTAGTAATTACTAATTTGCATAAGCATATCTAATGATTCAAGCATGAAACAACACAATTCCATGATAAACAACCTCTTCTTACAGCTGAAAACCTTGAAACAGGAATTTATGGACCACAATAGGCACCAAAATAAGAAAAATTCAATTTTTTGATAAAAATTTGCATATTTGCATAATTATGAAGATATTAAAAGATACAATGAATATCAGTATTTCAACTGTTTCGTTTTAGAGGACATGACAAAGGACGTGTGTGCCAAATTTGCCGTGCGAGCGGGCACGACAAACAGCCGCCGCATCTTGGGCGGTGGGAGGGCCCACAACAGGGCCCCCCCCCCCCCCCAGATTTTTTTCAAGTCCTACCAAAATAAGCCCAGTCTTTTTTAGGGTTGAATACTTCTTACACTTAGGTAAACTAAATAAAGTTTCTATAAGTTATCATGTTTTCATAGTTCCATTATATTATATTATTTAATATATATTTTTTTATTTATTTATTTTTTTTTTGAGAGAGAGAGTTGAAAATGGGCCTTCTTGAAATGAAAACTGTAACACCTGTGAATGCGCCTAATGAAGATGGGGAGCTCTGTCGACCTTTAACCCTATATTTTAACCTGCGCTATTTCAGACGGGGGTTTTTACTTGGGGGGGTGTCAATTTGACCACCCCCCCCCCCCCACGATTCAGCGGCCGCCCGATACGGCGATCCACCCTGCGAAAACTTTGCGGTTCACCGCATCAAGCGGATGTAACTACATGGACTGTATAGTAAATTTCTCCTAAAAAAATTAATTTTTTTCTAATTTTTTTAAGTATTTAATTTATGCCCAATAATTGTGTATGAAATTTTGCGTTTCGGCTCTACACTCACTTTAAAACAGCTAGTTAGAATGGTCAATTTTTGGATGTATGAAATATTCATTCTTGACATTTCTAAGCAATTATCTACAAACCATTTGCCGAATTGAATTAATTTTATTGTATTTTATCTGTTTTGTGATTACTTTCTTATGTATTTTCCTTGTTTTTTTTGACCTTTTGTTTTCTATTGTTTTTTCGATGAAATTTGTTACGCGCGACACTTCTTGCAATCATAAACAGCATAAAATTAATTCATTTAAACCAGTAAAAGCCCAACAAATATTCGATACATTTATGATTTTTGGCTGAAAACACAATTTCCTATGATTTGTGACACGAAATACTTGTTTGAGCCCAAATTTGGTGTTGGACAGTGCATCGTATAAATAAGTCGCGCGCAGCGTCGTAACGGATATGTCGATTTTCGCGAAAAACGCGTCTTCAAAAGATGCCGCCAAGACTTGAAAGTTAAAAAACGTCGGCGAGCGAGCGCGGTGAAAAATATTTGCGCCGGCGCGGTGTCGGTCCGAAATTTGTCATGAGCGGCGGGGCTCAAATGGTGTGACCCCCCCCCCCCCCCAGTTCAATTATGGCTGTAAAGCCCAAGTTTAGTGTTTGCGGGATTTTTTTTTTATTTGCAAGCTATATGCCCAAAAGTCAAATCCCAGCAATAACAGATTCTGAATGTCTTTAGGTTTTTTTTTAATTAATTAATGAAAAATCTCGGAGGGGGGGGGGGAGTGGGGCCCGAGATTTTTGACTATATTTTACATTATAGCATCAAAAGGGTGTTGAGGTTATATGTGAGCCGCTCCGACGGTAGGGGGCAAAAGTCGCAACGGATGAAATTGCAGAAAACGCCTAAAACCAACCCTTACCACTATTTTGGTGAATTTTTTTTTATTTCAGTTTTGAAAAGTTTGATATCTTTTCTATCTAATGTGTGAGTTTCAGCTTTTGATTCGAATTCTAAATACCCCAAAACAGCGATTTTCCAACCCTTTTCGACGGGTCAAGTTGTCGTTCGAGCGAACGATCGTCCGAAACCGGGTTGCTACGGACAGTGTCACGTGACATCGGCACGTGGCGTATTTCCATTATCCTAGCTTTTTCACAGACAGTATACTTGGTGTGTGACTGTATGTGTGAACATGTAATGCTTTACTTTTTTAATCAAACAACATGAATGAAAATAAATTTGAATAAGCTCGGGAGGGGTATAGCTACTCCGTCCTAACACTCGTGTAGAATTTCTATTCATTAAACACACTCTTTTTTTTCCCCTGTAATCAAACGCCCGAGTGTCCCATGCTTTTGACATAAAAATTGTTTGGAATTCTCTTTTTCATTTCGGAATGCTATAGGGAAATTCTAAGAACAAAAATGCGTAATCTCTCTTTCAACAATCCAGTGCCGATCACAACACAGATTTATATAAAGTGGACGCTACCGCAGAGAGAGGTGTGAATTATTTTCGTGCCTCCCTTTTTATATTGGTTTGCATCTCAGAGTTGAGATTATTAAAGAAAGTATTGTATCTTGCTGAAACTGAAAATGACAAGTGTTTTCTCTTTCAAGTTAGTTTGTTTGCAACAGGTAAAGTGGATAATACACAAACAACTATTATAAAAGAAAACAATAGACCCGGATCTCGGCCAGGCAGTGCTACGCGTGTAAATCCCCTGTCTATAGAAAGCGTTTCAAACTTCTTTTGTTGAGGGATGAGAGTTACGTAAGAAGCATAAAAGGGTATATGAGAAACTTGCATACCCATACTAAATAAGTTATATACATGTACATGGTCTTGTACTTCTACCAGCAAAACACATGGATAATTAATTTTAAAAAAAGAAACAGTAGCATACAAGGATTTCATGTATTGCTATGGAAGTATTTTTATTTCTGCTATAGGAAAGGTGGTGTGTTTGAATTATGAATAAAATACAGAACACACGATCTTTAGGACACAAATTATTATTGGTTTCCAGACTTAACAAATATCGATCTCGCATAACTATTCGTCCTCTGCAATTCTTACATGACTCAAGTGAAAGCTAAAAGTGATGTTCTCTCATAAAACTGGAAAACGACAACAAAAACTGCCGTAGGTATAATTGCCGCAGCAAATGGCTATACAGTGACATACAGCAAGAACTGGGTTGTAGCATTAAATTTACATACAGTGTTTGTATTTGTTATTCTTTTTAGAATTTTTAGGACATCATCAATATCAAAAACAATGAAAACACTATTTTTCCATAATGAATTATATTACGATTAATTAAATTAAAGATTGCTACGATTGTAGCGACACATTTGCGCGGAATGGCTGCAGATTATCGGTAGTTCTGTTTTACAATGTCACATTCATCATTAAACTTTCCACTGTAAACATTAATAAATGAACTTGACATTTTGCTCACAACTGGACAAGAGTACAGTCTGTCACCATGCCAATTTTCAACTTTTTTGATACAGGTGAAGCCCCGGTTGCTAAGGACTTGTTAGGAATTATATCACTAATTCAAGGGCGCATCCGCGCCCGACTGAGTTTGAATTCACAGTGAAACTTTGAACGCCAATTTCTCCGTTAACTTCCTTGACGCGCTGTCTAAACATTGAACTTTCAGTCTCGTTTTTCTCCCCTTTCCTTTTGCGTATATTTCAAGTGTTATATCTCATTTTAAAGCTAAGAATATGGAGATGTGGAATCAAGCAAAAAACAGAAAATGATTTTTGCGACTTTTGCCTCCTACCATCGGAGCGGCTCACATATGAGTTATACCTCATCTGAAAGAGCAGACTCCAAAACTAAACTTGGGCTTTAAATGATTGGTCGAGAAGTAATGCGTTCCAGCTGGTAAGATAGTTTTGTCATAATATATCAGAAACTTCTGAAATTCAGTTTTCGTTGACACCATCCAATTTGTTGTGACAAGGTCAATCAAAAAGACACTTCAAATTGCAAAATTCAGTGGAGAATAAAGAAGTTGTGATTATTAGAAGTTGTATTTCTTTTCAGTCATCATGGTGACTGACAGCTCTTGACATCTGTTTCTGCGATAAACAGCTAGATTAGTGCTGCAGAGTTGTTTCACTGGCAATAAACTTTAATCTCCCATTACATAACTCTGGCAAAGAGTTATATCTGGTCTTCACAAGTTCTTGTAATGAGGAGTCAAATTTAGAGATTGTAAAATTTTTACTCTTTGACTTGTTTTTTTTTAAGCTTTTTGCCACCGGTCGCAGAAACAGCCATCAACAAGGATGAGGTATCATTTGCACCCAATGCCAGCAGACAGCAGATATTTCGGGGCAAAACCTTCTACTTTCTGACTCAGAAACAGGTAAACTTCTAACTGTATTGTTATTCTCACAAACTCTGACCTCAATTGACCTAAGAGGTGTTACAGCTTAGGATTTTTTCCTGAAATCATAACTTTGAAACCAAAATTGTATAATAATATTCAGTAAAGACCCCCCAAATAACACTTATTCCATAGAAGTTGTCCAGAAAGTATCAATGCAAACTTATACCTGTTTTTTTTGGGGGGGGGGAGGGGGAGGTAGGGCTGTAAAAAAAAAAAATAGATAATAGCATTTAATTGCAAATAAATAATAAATCAAATTTTGTGTTAAATTTCAAATATTTCTTCAGAAAATGGTGTTTCAAATTGGTTTGATCAAGAGGTAACATGGTAGCTTAATATTACATTTTCATTTGTTTCTTGTTTTCTTAATATAAGTGGCCAATATATACGATTCCTCACACATGTTACTGTAACTACATTTTTATATCAGGCTAAGTTTGGGAGGAGTTCATGCTGTTTTTTGACCCGTCTTGCAAATGGGTGCTTCTACCTTTGAAATACATATAATTAATAAGCCTAATTAGAAGATAAAAATCTGAACTATGAAAGTACAGGTAAGGAATGATACCAGAATTTTTCCAGTCCAAATTGTGAACCAAATTATGATCTTCGATTGATTCTCATGCGGTAGAACGATGGTCTCGTAACTTTCTTGAAGAAAAAGTGTAGATGACAGTTGATCTGCTGCGGAGAAATGATATCATTAATTGGCGGCCTCATGGAGAAGGCAGCCATGAGCAGTATCCCAATTTCAGGGTTTTACAATTCGTCCTACTGCATCCATAACAAAGTCATTATCAATCAGCCTTGATCTGATAATACCTCAATCATTCTCCTGCAGTAGAATGTTGAAATCATTGTATGGCAGCCTCCCATGATCATTCTGAATGAAAAACCCTAATCCTCGGCGTGGAAACTTTTGAAATAATTCTCCCTATCGCATATAGCTCTCCGAATCTGAACGTATGTGGCGCTTTAATTTTTTGATCCTTTATTCTTGGGAGATAAACTTCCAGATTAAGCAAGAGCGATACACATTGCACAATAAAATACTCATGGATCGTGTCAAAATCTTTCTTATAATCAAGCAAATAATTGTTTTTTCAAGTCCTTTGTTCATATAACAACCCTTCCATTTAGGCCATGAACAGAGCTATCGACAGTCCTCACACATCGGTGTTCACGTTCCGAATTGGCATGCGCATGGTCATATTCCTCTCTCACAGGGTAAACAGTCACGGCTTTCCTGGTGAGAGTTTCAAGTTCATTTCTTTGTTTACCAGTCGTAGGAACATTTCTTTCACTGAAAAAGTCCTGTAATTGCAACACAGACATTTTCCAAAATAGTTCATCAGGTCAATCCATGTTTGCTTGGGTATTCAACGTGGTTCGAAATGACATGTTTTGTGCGTTTGCCTGTACGATTTACCTGAACGGGAAGTATACATCCCAAGAGCGATCGATCAGATATCAGTATCGCGAGGTGATATCGCTTGATATCGGCTATATGCGATAGGGAGAATTCTGGTGTCTTGCCGTAATATTTGTCTCTGCTCTTCATTGTCAAATGCATCATAAATTGATTCCTGTTTTCCCAGTTCAAGCGACTTGAAACGACGGTGAAGATGGCCGGTGGTCAGTCAGTCCTGCTAGAAGAAGACGCCAACCTGTCGACCCTCAATCCCAGACTGACCTCCCTCCATTCCTGTGTGCTGTATACTGAACACCAGGACAGCACCCAACCTTTGACCCAGACAGGTCAGGAGATGGTCACAGAGGTCCTGGCACTACTCAAAAAGTGAGTATGATATTGAAGAGTATAGAATAGGAAGTACTTAAGTCACATTTTGACGAAATTGAGTAAATGATTGTTTTGAAGTTGTTACATGCTGGGAAATTTTTTGACAAAATTTTGGTCAAATTGACCCTTCCTTTAAGGGTCAGGGGAGGGGTCGGTTAAGCGGGTCAAATTTTTAACTTGGTCTAATTTCTTCAAAATGTATCTCAAATTACTTGACTAGTTACAAGGATTAAGAAAATATATAATTTGTCATGTATTTTGTGCTTTGTTGATGAGGTATGGGGTCACTTCCGGTCAAAGGTCAAATGAGGTCAAATTTAAAACAAAATTGCATATCAAATTGTCCGTCTAGTGGAGGACATTCCAAAACTATATACAATTAAGTGTTTTTGACATTCATTTATTCGAGAAATGCTTTTGTTTTCCTGAGACCCTTGTTTTTAGAAGAAGTACTTAAAGCCCAAGTTTAGTTTGGGGGATTTTGTTTATTTGAAAGCTTTCTGCCCAAAGGTCATATCACACTAATAACAGATTCTGAATGTCTTTCGTTTTTTTAAATTAATTAATGAAAAATCTCGGGGCACTCCCCAAGATTTTCCATTAATTAAAAAACGAAGTCAAGTCAATGGATGCGTGATAACAATACAACGGCAATGCAACGCATGTGTGTAAATGTGCACTTGGCAATTAAAGAGTTAATGAAGGTTTTAAGTTCCATTCCATGGCTGCTGTCACAGTAAATGTATGATTACCAGAACTGGTACAAGTTTTTGGAATAGAAAGATGAAATGGATCTGTACTAGACCAAAAATTCAGTCTCAATGGACATTCAAACAAGTTTCTCCATGGCATAGCTGGATTATTATTTTTTTTGGGGGGGGGGGGGTCAGGGCAGGGCAGAATGTTGTTTCCCCCCTCCCAATTTACATAAAATGTATAGGAAGAATTGACAGCAGGCAGATTTTATCAATCTATTATTATTATTATTATTGCTGTTGTTGTCATCGTCATTGACATCATCATTATCTAGTTCTGATATTATTCACGTTTCCTCTCTCTAATGTTCTTTACCCTAGGAATAAATTACGCCCCATTCCTGAATCAGAACTGGGCCTGGCAGTACTCTATGCATCGACATCTCTGCATTGCAACCCCAAAGTGGCTCAGGGTAATTGGCAAGATATATCAGCTAATAATGTACATGTTTCTAATATTTATTGGTAAAACGTAACAAATATTTAAAAATTTCACACATTGCACTTTATTTCAAGCATTCAATCATTTTGATACTCAATTGTAAAAGATAGTTAGTACCTTTCAGAGAAGTAACTGTCAATTAACCCACTGCCTCCCAGATTCTAAAAATCCTATAGAGTTGACACAGGGCACAGCCGGTTCCGTAGCCAAAAGATTAAGAACTAAATATGAGAAATATTGAATGAAGCAGAGATGTATGTAGTGTCATGTAGGAAGTTGTTTTATGTGTCTTGTTTGTGATGTATTCCTCATTATGAGTCCGAGAGACTAGGACTGCGTTCTGGCAAAGATGTTACCCTGCTGGCGACACCAAGAAACACAACACGTGTGGGTGACAAGTCTTTTGTTGCAGCGGCACCTAGTTTGTGGAATCAGCTCCCACGAAGTATCAGGGAATCTCCTTCTCTCTCTGTATTTCAACGATGCCTGAAAACATATCTGTTTGATAATTAACGTATTTTTGCTGTGTGTATTTGTAATTTACATTTTTGTTTGTCTACTTATTTAATTAGTTAATTGTTGTATTTAATTGTTTGTTTACTTATATAATTACTTAATTGTTGTATTTAATTGTTTGTTTACTTGTTTAATTAGTTAATTGTTCTATATAGTTGTAAAGCGCTGTGATACATGTTTAATCATAGTAAGAGCGTTATATAAATGCCAATATTGTATTGTATTGTATTGTATGTATCATCTTCATACCTTAATTACATCAGCATCATAACAATAAGTTACAAAAATATAAAAGGGCACATTTTTATTGATCAGCCATTTATTTGACATTTGCCATTATTATTTTTTTATTTTTCTCCTAACAGATTGTTTTAGTAGTTTTGTATAATTGAATTTCTTCTGTATCACAGCATGCATTGTTTTGTAAGTAAGCTAGTAAGCTACAAGTGGTGGACTATTAACTAACTGGAGACTGAGAACGAGATATCTTGGGCTGGGGTCTATGGGAAATGCATGTTATATCAAATCAAACCGTAGGTTAAGTGAATTAATTGGTTCAGAGCATTTGACCATTTTAATTTCAGAAACAAAGCGGACTGACTGACTGAGTGTGAAAGTATTTCCAAAAGCCTACCAATCATCTCTTATTATCGTCTCAAGTCATAATGTTAGTTTAACGTTCTTCTTCTATCTTGTTGCTGTTACTGGCATTTGTTCAGTAACTTGCGACATACGATACAGACTATTGCCTGAATATTGAAAAAGGATCTGCCCCAATTGCATTTGATATGCAACTAGATATCCAGATTTGTCTTACTATAGACTCCAGAGAAGAAGTCTGTATATTTGCTTGTCATTTTTTAGCTTCATCCGGCCGAAGGCCCGATGAGCTTATGCCATGGCGTGGCGTCCGTCCTTCCGTCCGTCCGTCCACAGTTTTGAAAATTTCTTCTTCGTCATTCAACCGATTTTGATTCTGGATTGTTTCATATGATAGGGCTAGGTGGGGGATTTAAAACTTCTACACAGAATTGTGAATTCATTTATATCTTAATTTATGCAAATTTATTTCAAAATCACAAAAAATGCTTCTTCTTCCTTCATTTCTCAAACCGATTTGATTGTGATTGCCTTATTTGGTAGGGCTGATGTATGCCACATTAAACTTTACACAGAATTTTGAATTGTACTCCATTAATTAATTATGGTAATTTATGCAAATTTATTCCAAAATAACAAAAAAATGCTTCTTCTCCACCATTTCTTGACCGATTTTCATTCTGTTGTTTGATCTGATGGGCTAGGTGGGGGCTTCAAGACTTCTACACAAAAAAATTTGAAATTAATCAATTATGCAAATTTAAAATTAATTAAATTATGCAAATTTATTCAAAATCACAAATAAATCACAAAAAATGCTTCTTCTCATTCATTTTCAACCAATTTTGATTTAGTTTGCTTTATCTGGTAGAGCTAAGCTTGTACACTAACTTCTACCAGAATTTTTAACTGTTGCTCCATTATTAATTGTGGTAATTTATGCAGATTTATTCCAGAATAACAGAAATTGCTTCTCCTCATTTCTTGACCAATTTTTAGCTCATCCGGCCCGAAGGCCGATGAGCTTATGCCATGGCGTGGCGTCCGTCGTCCGTCCGTCCGTCCGCCGTCCACAGTTTTGAAAATGTTTCTTCTTCGTCATTTCTCAACCGATTTTGATTCTGATTGTTTCATATGATAGGGCTAGGTGGGGGATTAAAACTTCTACACAGAATCGTGAAATTCACATATATATCTAATTTATGCAAATTTATTCAAAATCACAAAAAATGCTTCTTCTCCTTCATTCTCAACCGATTTTGATTGTGATTGCTTTATATGGTAGGGCTGAGTTATGCACATTAAACTTCTACACAGAATTTTAAAATTATACTCAATTAATTATTGTATTTATGCAATTTATTCCGAAAATAACAAAAATTGCTGCTTCTCCCACTTTCTTGACGATTTTCATTCGTGTTGTTTGATCTGATAGGGCTAGGTGGGGGCTTCAAGACTTCTTACACGAAAATTTTGAAATTAATCAATTATGCAAATTTATGCAAATTTATTCAAAATCACAAATAAAATCACAAAAAATGCTTCTTCTCATTCATTTCTCAACCAATTTTTGATTTAGTTTGCTTTATCTGGTAGAGCTAAGCTTGGTACACTAAACTTCTACCCAGAATTTTTAACTGTTGCTCCATTAATTAATTATGGTAATTTATGCAGATTTATTCCAAAAATAACAAATTGGTTCTCCCTCATTCTTGACCAATTTTCATTCTGATTTTTTTATATGATAGGGCTAGGTGGGGGCTTCCAAACTTGTACACACAAATTTCGAAATTCATTAATATGCTAATTTATGCAAATTCAAAATCACAAATAAAATCACAAAAATGTTTTCAAAATTCGCGGACATCAAATTTTAATTTTTTGACCAGTATAAAATTGTACCACATGAAATTCGGATATATGATGTTGCGAGATGCCGGATGAGCGCTTACGTCATTGACGTTTTCTAGTTTTTATTTGTCTGTCTGTCTGTTTGTTAAGTTATTCATGCTTTCCAGTTACTAATTTTGACCCCCCTTCCCTTCTCGTCACACAGCTGGCTTGAACCTTCTCAGCGCAGTGCCCTCTGAGACATTGCCAACACAGAGCGTGCTAGTCTCCGACACCCAGACTCCTTCTCAGCAACCATCTCGCAACAGAAGCAGGTTGAGCAGAAAGGGACAGGACACACAAGCTACTGAAGCTGTTTCAACATCTAGTCGACCACCGTATGTAATTTACACTTATCTTCTACTTGTGTCTGTGTGGGTGTCGGTAAGCGCCTTCCAATGAGGACATTGTACATACCAGGCCACTGAGGACAATGACTTCAAAGCAATGACGTTCAGGTCTTTTTCTGTGGTATACAAATCAGAAATAGCGCAGCTGAATATATACACATAGTAGCTGCGCTATATAAATTTATGTTTATTATTAATTATGTTTATTAAATGCCATCACAATTATAAAAAGCTGAAAAATTGGAAAGAATGTCAGTGTTCACATACCTCCATGCTTGCAGATTACATAGCAAATACACGTAGTGTGCAGAGTTAGGTACTCATTTTTGGGCGATGGTTTGTGACACTATCAAAACAATAGTTTTGAAAAACATAGTGAAAGGGCATGTTTTCTGAAAAAAGATTGTACTGTTGTATTCTTAAGAGTATGTAGCATCCCTTGGACAGTATCATTTTGCAACTTTGTAGGAATCTTCATGGTATTTTATTGTTGATTTTTATTATGCGTAGACTTTGGTCCCACCATAGATCTAACGTTAGGATATACCTCACCAGGCTCACCTACACTCTACCGTGCCCTGGTGCCATGGCACAGGACTCTGTGCGTGTAGCTCTTTCTTCACATTTAGAGTTAAATTTTTTCATAATATGCGTGAATTAGGCTTTCAAAATAATAAAGCAAATAAATTTTAAATACTTTGATCACTCAGGTGAGGCCATTGACATACATCATCTACCCAAATATCCATAATCAACAAGTTGTTAACATATCATTGACACACATAAAAGTATTGCGATAAGTCAATTCCTTAACTCCGCGGAACACCACAATGATGGCGTCGCCGCTACAGGGCCTAGTACACAAATCGGCCATCAAATTCATCTATAATGTGGCATAGGTCCCTCTTTTTGACTGTAGTCGTGTTTTCTCCAGATACTTTCATTTGTATAAACTTTTGAGGACTGTTTCAATGATTTTGCTTTGTCCATAATACCAAAAGATTTTTGTGTTATTTCAAGACTTAGTTTGCAAATATTTGTAAAATTTGTAACAAAAAAGAGATTTCATTCTCAAACTTAGTATGCATATTTATGGTGACAAGTTGCACATTTATTCATGTAGATCAATGGATAATTATTCTGTGATGACATTGTAAAAGTTTTTTTGTGCTTACCGTTATGGTTGTCATAGTTGTATATTTTGTGATAAATCACAAAATTGTTTGAACTTACAGAACTATGTTGTCATTTCTCTTGTGTCCAGATTAATGTCAACTCCAAAGATTTCCAAAATTGAAGAAACTATTCTTGATGGCTCGACACGAACAAACCAATCAGTGCCTTCTCGACCAACGGACACTTCACCAGAGTTCTCATTCCATGGTAAACCTGGTGAAATGGTTGATGCTACTAAACCAGGGCCCAAAATGAAAATGGACAGTGTGGTGGGAAATTCAGTAGAAGTGAGAATTTCTAAAAATAAAGGTCCTGTTAAAGACTCAGCAGCAAAGGCTGAATCCTCTTCTGGATCTGAAATAAATGGGGTGCGTATCAAACAAGAAATACTCAGTCAGAGTAGCAGTGGGGGACTCAACGCAAATAATCAATCAAGCAGCAATGGCAAGAGCAGTTCAAGGTCTAAACAGACAGTAGACCATCCTGAGATCAAGAGGGAATCAACCAACCTCAGTGAGCCGAGTACCAGTGGAAGCCACTCTAGATTGAAACAAGAAACTTTGGACAGAAAAGTGAAGACGGAATCAGAGATTGTGATTGGAAGAGAGACGGGGGATAAGAGGAGAAGGGCGGGAGAAGTTAGCGGGGGGCCCGTCCAGGAGGTGCAAACAGAGGAGGAGGAGCCCATGGATGAGGAGCCAGATACCGTGGTGGAGAGTGGGAGGGAGGAGGAGAGGGGAGGGGCAAGGACGGGGAGGGGAGAGCCTGCTGATGGAAGGAAAGCTGCATCAAGGAGTGGAAAACGGAAAGCAGACTGGAGTGATGACAATGTGGGTGGTGGATCTGGTGGAAGTGATGCTGATCCTGGTGGAATCGGGATCAAGAAAGAAGACAGTCTCTGGAAGAAGAAGGCCAGGATTGATGTCTTCTCACAGGTGATGTCTCATTTATTTATATATGTATTTATTTATTTATTTATTTATTTATTTATTTATTTATTTATTTATTTATTCATATATCTATTTATGCATTTATCTATTTCTTTCTTTCTGGTATAAGTACATTGTATTGGGTAAGACAGGCAAATTCCGTTATAACGAGCACGGGTATAGCGACTTGCTTAATATGAGGACATTTCTTGAGTCCCAATTTTTCTTCCACACACCTCCGTGTATTATGTTTCTCATATAACGAGATCAGCTTTAGCGAAATTTCTGCTATAGCGAGGTAAATTCCCAGCCTAAAAGTAAAGAAAAACAAAGGAAATTGACCCTGTTATACAAGCATCTACCTCAGCTAACATTGGCTAGCGAGCGCAAGCGATGTTTCGCGCTGTAAAATCAACTCCTTTTGCAAAATGTTGGTCAACACGTCAGGATTGCTACACTAGCGCGCGTTGTACACATTTCCTATCACAGCACAAGGACCCGTGCCAGCCAGCACATGTAACTGAGTGACGTCTTCTTCCCGCCCATTGCACCAGTTTCGGCAACGGAGAAATTGGAATCCTTGTTCAAATACATTTTCAGGTCTGCTGATTCAGTTCAGTGACTTCTTTAGTTAGTAAATTCAGTTTTATACATTAACAAAACTAGAGAAAACACTTCAGTAGCAGTAGAGATCTTGGTTCTGTATATGTAGTCCCATATATACTTTTTTGTGTTTCTATCACATACTTCTATAGCGAGCAATCGGCTATAGGGAGGAAAAATTGTGGGTCCCAACGTACTCATTATAACGGGGTTTGCCTGTAGTTATTAAAAAAAAAATTACTTGATTACTTGACTTAAAAAAGCAAGGAATATTTAAATGTAAGTTATAACAGGTAAATACATAACATAATTATGCAGAGACATACATAGATGAAATAAATTATATAATACTTAATACAAAATCAGCAAAGTGAATCATTCATTAAAAAATACATGTGAGACATGGTGAGAGTTTGTAATGGTTTGTTCAGCACAGTAGTAGAGTATGTGTATACATAATTAGGACAAATTATTCATTAAAACATGAAGTGAAGTTTTAGAGAGTGGTGTGTGTGTGTGTGTTTGTTTGTGTGAACTGCCCTAGTTCTAATAGGATCCTCATTTCTGTGTACCCCATACACTCTCACATTTGTTATGCCATGTAATCATCTGCATTTTATATATTATTTCATGTAATATCTGTATAATTCATTCTCATGTAAGTTTATGAAGAAATAAGTTTTAAATTTAAATTGAATGATTTCTCTTTCTCATTTTGCACCCATCAGGAGGAAGAAAATGAGAGTAACCCTCGTAATGTATCAAGAAATATGAAACCAGCTGGTGACGTCAGAGAGACCGTCGCTGACATACCCCGGGGATTCATATCAGCTCGTGTGCCAGTTGAGGTAGGTTCCAATAATGTCTAGTGATTGTTGAAGACCAATCTATTTTCATAAGACTATTTGGAATAAATTATTCA
>JZLH01S0119329.1:36889-52852 GCA_001188425.1 Eucidaris tribuloides
AATTGCAGAAAGGTTGTTTTGTCAAACTTTCCTTCTAACTCGCGATCATACAATTCTTCTAACTGTATTCTGAAGCAACGTTGTTTGACAATTCCAAAACTAGCAGTTGCCGGAAGCAGAAGTGACTGACTGTCGCCTGCATACGTACCATACCCATTGACCTCTCTATCTAACACATGTTCGCTGATTACACAACAGTTTTTCCCATTTTGCTCTCAGAGATAAGGGCAAAGTGTTAAATGAACTGATAAACTATCACCTTTACTGCTTACAATGAGCTTACAACGGCTGTAGACAACTGTGGGTGAAAGGAAGAAATGGCACATCGGTAGCGATAATGCATACAGCTTACACAGGCCATGGTATGTGTGCAAACACAGCATACGTACAACGTGTAACGGACACACAAATAAGTAAACTTACGCAAAAGTCGATCACTGGGACCACACAAATTCACTTTCGCTTAGATCAATATCCGATTAACAGTTATCAGGTATACAATTCTATGTTAGAGATGGAAGGAAACATACGGAGGAGCTGTCAAAACACAAAAGTATGGGGAAAATGAGAAAGGCAGAGAGGGAAGGGGAAATTATGGACAATTTTAATGGTCATTGCGACAGGCAAGCATCAGAAAAGGTCAACACATTATACCATCAAGATGACAGTTAGGCACACTCGACCGTAGGTGAATGGATTAATCACATGTTTGCTGCTTGGGACTTGAAATATGTTCAAGATAGGCGAAATTTGCATTTTAAAAATCGACTACCGAGAAAAACTTCCTTGAAAAGCAATAGTGCAAATTGGGACTGGCAAAATATATTGACATTAGGTGAGCAAATCGACTGTGGACGTCCGATTATGTGAGTCATGTGTACTAACATAGCATCAGCGAGACGTACGTGAACATTGTTCTCCCAACATAAAAACTCTCCGCAATATAGCTAATTAAGACACAGAAAATGAGACCAAATTAACATTATTACACACTGTATTGCTGAGAGGTTGGATAAAGGAGAAACACACAATCAGTTCACTTGCACTGTCACTTGTTTACACTTTCAATGATCAACAAAAATGGTTCAATTATCATTTTTTATTGCATTTTGTTTGTATCTATTAATTTTATAGAATATAGCCAAGTCGATAAAGATGTCTCAAAGCATGCTCGAAAACAGTTATTGTCAAGACGAACAAATTTACCATGCTCCATGCTGGGGTAACGAAACATCCTGCTAGAACGGGCTCACCTTGACTCTCTGCATAACAGTCTCCTCTATATCCTGCTGGGCGTTGTTCTTGTGAATGAAGAGTCACTCCCGACACGATGATTGTGGCATGCTGTTCTGTCGCTTGCATAGCCCGCCTTGGCAGAGACAAAACATGTAACTGAGTAGAAACCACACCCATACTCACATGACAATCTCAATAAATTGTCTCCTCCAATATGAGAACTATACCGGGTTGCTGGGGTTTGTGTTTTTGAGGTGGATAAACATTGAGTTTGGAACGCCACATACAACCCGGCAGGAGTGCCAAATGGAGATTCATGTAATCACAATGAAACAACTCTCGGCCGTGATTTTTGGCAAAACCACGTACTCTGATTTAGATTTACAGCTGCAAAGTACCAAATTGTTCTGTTTCTTCCAGTTGCATAATTTTCCAAAATAACGTTTTCTCAATAGTAACTTATATCACTTCTTCTACTATCTCGTGTAAAACTAAATCATGAAAAGATTTTTTTGTCAAAAATATAAAAGATTTTTGAAGATACGTTGTTTTGCCAGAACACAGAAAACCTGGCATCATGCGCGTGATTTGGCAAAACAACACAATCGTTCTACCAACAGCCTGGTGATTTGGCAGAACAATGTATCTTCTCATGCACATATGTGTGATATGGCAAAACAGCGTATGTCGTTGTGCAGCAAGTTAGTCTCTCTGCGCAGCTGGTGTGATTGGCAAAACAACGTATGTCTTTGTGGCAGCGAGTAGTATCGCTGCGCATCTTCTGCGCAAAGAATGTGATTTGGCAAAACAAATGTATCTTCATTCCATTCTGTGCAGCTGTGATATGGCAAAACGACGTATCTTCAGAATTAGTGGGCAGCTTGATATGGCAAAACACAAAAGTCAATTTACGTTGTTTTGCCAAATTATTGGAACAATTTTGAAATTTGCTGAAATTTAGATGCAATTTTCGCTAAAATTGAAATTGAGGACTGAAATTTGACAGATGTTAAAGAATGGCTTAATGCATACAACAAGCCAAAACCTGAAAACCTAAAAATTTGAGATACGTTGTTTTGCCAATCACGGCTGTTCTCCAGCCCTACACTAGCTTGTTATCGTACAGATATTGACAGATGTCAATCATACAGCAAAGAAATACAACTTTTGAATAATCATAACTTCATTATGTTGAGTGTATTTTGACGTTGAAGTGCCTTTTTGAAATACCTTGTTACAACAAATCTGTAATCATATATCGATGCCATGTGACCTCCAAATCTGTTATAATTGTTTATATAATGAATTGTAATTTAGATTATTTCTTTGCAATTAGTTTAATTCATACACTTCAGAGTAATCTTGAAAAAAAAAATACAATTGAAATACAAAGAAAGAAAACAATGAAATCCAGGAATACTACTTTGCATATGCATAATTAATGCAAATTAGTGATATATATTTATCACATAACATCATGAGTTATGAGTGAATTTCATCATTTGAAAGTATTTTTTACAGAGAAAAATCCTGCAATTTTCTCTTGATTTTAGATGAAACCGCCAATTTCCTCCAAAAATTTTGTTTAAAATTCTTATGTCCTTGACTTGTTTTACGTATGAGCCAATTTTCAAGTCAACTGATCATTTGTTTCCGAGATTTGAAGGGGGTCAAAATGCCAAACCCCTCCCAAATGAACTCGAGTTCGCAAAGTAACCCAATGGGATAAAAATTAAACCCAAAAGACCACATAAATCACTTTTGTCAAAATACATCTCAAAATAGTAATAGGAATTACCTTTCTAAATTCTTGAAGTTTTACTGTTTACCACTGGCGTATTCTGAACAGCATTGCGTTGGGGATTGCGCTCTTCCTGACAATGAGGGCAGCATGCTCCACAACAATAAGTCGGCTGGGCAGGTTTTCATCCGTCAGTTGGTCCAGGTCTACTTTGACACTAAGTTGATCCTACCACAGGAAAAGGGAGTTACAATTTGACACCAAACAATATCTGGTAAGGTATTAAAACAATGACAAGAACAACAATATAACAGTTATGCATTGAATATATTCATATAGAATTTGCGCAATAAGATATATATGTTTATTACTATATTATGATTATCATTATCATTATTAATATATTATTATTATTTATCATTATCATATTTTTCATTATTATTATCAGTAGTAGTAGTATGAGGTGGAGGACAATGGTCGGTGATAATTGTTAGTATGGTTCATGTGTAGTAGTAGTGTGGTGTGTATGGTGATAGCAATGGTGATGAAGATTATGACGATGATGAGATAATGCATGGTGATGAGATGATACTGCTGTCAGTAAAAAATGAACCCAGGTTTCGAACCGCCATCTCCAGCTTTCGGGCTGCGACAACTACCACCAGGCCCATCACTGGTTTACCGCATTGACACGATGAACAGACAAATACCAAAGCTCAGAATTCTGACATTGTTATGTTAAATAGTCCAAGGCGGACATTTTATTAATAATTATTAAGTGAAGGAAAGGGATTATTCAGGAGGTGAAAATGCGATGTAATAGATTTTTCATTTGTCTCTCTCTGTAGTTTAGATCGCAACTGCTGATCTACATAATTTTTTAACAAACATGTCAGAAAAAAAAAAATTATGTAGATCAGCAGTGCGATCTAAACTACAGAGAGAGACAAATGAAAATCTATTACATCGCATTTTCACCTCTCTGAACAATCCCTTTCCTTCACTTAATAATTATAATAAAAATGTCCGCCTGGACTATTAATAACAATGTCAGAATTCTGAGCTTGGTAGTTCTGTTCCTCGTCATCGTGTCAATGCCGGTAACCAGTGATGGCCTGGGTGGTATTGTCGCAGCCCGGAAAGCTGTAGATGCGGTTCGAAAACCTGGTCATTATTTCTGACATGTTTGTTTAAAAATTATGTAGATCAGCAGTTGCGATCTAAACTACAGAGAAGACAAATGAAAATCTATTTACATCGCATTCACCTCTCAGAATAATCCCTTTCCTCGAGCGGCATGGGATTGGACCGGGGCCAGTGTATACAAACATGTCAGAACGTTAGGATATACCTCACCTACACTCTACCGTGCCCTGGTGCCATGGCACAGGACTCTGTGCGTGTAGCTCTTTCTTCACATTTAGAGTTAAATTTTTTCATAATATGCGTGAATTAGGCTTTCAAAATAATAAAGCAAATAAATTTAAATACTTTGATCACTCAGGTGAGGCCATTGACATACATCATCTACCCAAATATCCATAATCAACAAGTTGTTAACATATCATTGACACACATAAAAGTATTGCGATAAGTCAATTCCTTAACTCCGCGGAACACCACAGTGATGGCGTCGCCGCTACAGGGCCTGTCAGAAAAAAAAAAATTATGTAAATCAGCAGTTGCGATCTAAACTACAGAGAGAGACAAATGAAAAATCTATTACATCGCATTTTCACCTCTCTGAATAATCTCTTTCCTTCACTTAATAATTATAATAAAAATGTCCGCCTTGGACTATTTAACATAACAATGTCAGAATTCTGAGCTTTGGTATTTGTTCCTCTGTCATCGTGTCAATGCCGGTAACCAGTGATGGCCTGGTGGTATTGTCGCAGCCCGGAAAGCTGTAGATGGCGGGTTCGAAACCTGGTTCATTTTTTCTGACATCAGTATCATCATCATCACCATGGCTATCATCATCATCGTCATAATCTTCATCACCATTGCTATCACCATCACACCACCACTACTACTACCACCATCGAACCACTACTAACATTATCCACCACCATTGTCCCTCCACCTCATGCTACTACTACTGATAATAATAATGAAAATAATGATAATGATAACAATAATAATAATAATATTAATAATGATAATGATAATCATAATAATAGTAATAATACATATATATCTGTATTGCGCAAATTCTATATGAATATATTCAAATATGCATAACTGTTATATTGTTGTTCTTGTCATTGTTTTAATATCCTTACCAGATATTGTTTGGTGTCAAATTGTAACTCCCTTTTCCTGTGTAGGATCAACTTAGTGTCAAAGTAGACCTGGACCAACTGAAGGATGAAAACCTTCCCAGCCGACTTATTGTTGTGGAGCATGCTGCCCTCATTGTCAGGAAAGAGCGCAATCCCCAACGCAATGCTGTTCAGAAGATCGCCAGTGGTAAACCAGTAAAAAACTTCAAGAAATTTAGAAAGGTAATTCCTATTACATTTTTGAGATGTATTTTGACAAAAGTGATTTATGGTGGTCTTTTGGGTTTAATTTTTATCCCATTGGGTTACTTTGGGAACTCGAGTTCATTTGGGAGGGGTTTGGCATTTTGACCCCCTTCAAATCTCGGAAACAAATGGATCAGTTGACTTGAAAATTGGCTCATACGTAAAACAAGTCAAGGACAATAAGAATTTGTAAACAAAAATTTTTGGAGGAAAATTGGGGTTTTCATCTAAAATCAAGAGAAATTGCAGGATTTCTTCTCTGTAAAAATACTTTCAAATGATGAAATTCATCATATCCATGATTTTATGGTGATAAAATATATCACTAATTTGCATTAATTATGCAAATATGCAAAGTAGTATTCCTGGATTTCATTGTTTTCTTTCTTTTGTATTTCATTGTATTTTTTTTTTCAAGAATTATCTCTGAAGTGTATGAATTAAACTAATAGCAAAGAAATAATCTAAATTACAATTCATTATATAAACAATTATAACAGATTTGGAGTTCACATGGCATCGGATATATGAATTACAGATTTGTTGTAACAAGGTATTTCAAAAAGGCACTTCAAACGTCAAAATACACTCAACAATAATGAAGTTATGATTATTCAAAAGTTGTATTTCTTTGCTGTATGATTGACATCTGTCAATATCTGTACGATAACAGCTAGTGTAGGGCTGTAGAACAGCCGTGATTTGGCAAAACAACGTATCTCAAATTTTTAGGTTTTTCAGGTTTTGAGCTTGTTGTATGCATTAAGCCATTCTTTAACATCTGTCAAAATTTCAGTCCTCAAAATTTCAATTTTAAGAAAATTGCATCTAAATTTCAGCAAATTTTCAAAAATTGTTCCAAATAATTTGGCAAAACAACGTAAATTGACTTTTGTTGTTTTGCCATATCACAGCTGCACTAATGCTGAAGATACGTCGTTTTGCCATATCACAGCTGCACAGAATGGTGAAGATACATTGTTTTGCCAAATCACATTCTTTGCGCAGAAAGATGCGCAGCGATACTACTCGCTGCACAAAGACATACGTTGTTTTGCCAAATCACACCAGCTGCGCAGAGAGACTACTTGCTGCACAACGACATACGCTGTTTTGCCATATCACAACATATGTGCATGAGAAGATACATTGTTCTGCCAAATCACAGGGCTGTTGCGTAGAACGACTTGTGTTGTTTTGCCAAATCACGCGCATGATGCCAGGTTTCTGTGTTCTGGCAAAACAACGTATCTTCAAAAAATCTTTTATATTTTTGACAAAAAATCTTTTCATGATTTAGTTTTACACGAGATAGTAGAAGAATGATATAAGTTACATTGAGAAAACGTATTTTGGATAAATTATGCAACTGGAGAGAAACAGGAACAATTTTGGTACTTTGCAGCTGTAAAATCTAAAATCAGAGATACGTTGTTTTGCCAAATCACGGCCGAGAGTTGTTTCATTGTGATTAACATGAATCTCCCATTGCGTAACTCCTGCAGGGTTGTATGTGGTCTGCCAAACTCAATGTTTATCCACCTCAAAAACACAAACCCCAGCAACCCGAGTAGTTCTCATATTGAGGAGTAAAATTTAATTGAGATTGTCATGTGACATGGGTGTGTTTCTACTCACTTACATGTTTTGTCTCTCGTCAAGGCGGGCTATGCAGGACAGAACAGCATGCCACGAATCATCGGTGGGCGTGACCTCTTCATTCACAAGAACAACCCCAGCAAGGATATAGAGGAGATGTTCATGGAAGAAGTCAAGGTGAGCCCGTTTAGCAG
This sequence comes from Eucidaris tribuloides, assembly GCA_001188425.1. NCBI lineage: Eukaryota > Metazoa > Echinodermata > Echinoidea > Cidaroida > Cidaridae > Eucidaris > Eucidaris tribuloides. Next base: position 44,191 of record JZLH01S0119329.1, read on the forward strand.
GATGTTTGTTACCATCCAGTCATGAGATGGTAAAATTGTTCGTCTTGACAATAACTGTTTTGAGAATGTTTGAGACATTTTATCGACTTGGATATATTCTATAAAATTAATAGAATACAAACAAAATTGCAATAAAAAATGATAATTGACCATTTTTGTGCATAATTGAAAGTGTAACAAGTGACAGTGCAAGTGAAACTGATTGTGCTGATTCTCCTTTATCCAACCTCTCAGAATACAAGTGTAAATAATGTTAATTGGTCTCATTTTCTGTGTCTAATTAGCTAAATTTGCGAGAAGTTTTTATGTGGGATGAACACATGTACACGTACGTCTCCGCTGACTGGCATTGTTAGTACACATGACTCCACATAACTCGACGTCCCACAAGTCGATTTGTCACCTATGTCAAATATTTTTGACAGTCCCAATTTGCACTATGCCTTTTCAATGGGAAGTTTTTCTGGTAAGTCGATTTTTAAATCGAATTTCGCCTATCTTGAACATATTTTCAAGTCCCAAAAGGAGCAAACATGTGTTAAATCATTCACCTAGGTCGAAGTGGCCATAACTGTCATTCTTGATGGTCATAATGGGTTGACCTTTTGATCTCTGCCTGTCAGCATGACCATTAAAATGTCATAAATTTCCCATTCCCTCTCTGCCTTTCTCATTTTCCCCATACTTTTGTAGTTTTGACAGCCTCCAATTCCGTATGTTTCCTTCATCTCTAACATAGAATTGTATACGAAACTGTAACTCGAATATTGTCTAAGTCGAAGTGATTTGTGTGGTCCCCAGTGATTCGACTTTTGCGAAGTTTACTGTATTTGTGTGTCGTTAACAGTGTACGTATGCTGTGTTTGCACACATACCATGGCCCTGTGTAAGATGTATGCATTATGCGCTACCGATGTGCATTTCATTCCTTCAACCCACAGTTGTCTACAGCGTTAGTAAGTCCATTGTAAAGTAAAAGGTGATTAGTTATCAGTTCATTTAACACTTTGCCCTTACTCGCTTAGAGCAAAAAAAAAATGTGGTGTGTTATGGGCAGGGTCACCATTCTTGCTTCCCGGCAACTGTAGTTTTGAAATTGTCGAACAACAATTCTTCAGAATACAGTTAGAAGACATTGTATGACTCGCAGAGTTAGAAGGAAAGTTTGAAAAAAACAACTTTCTGAATTCTCCCTATCGCATAAAGCCGATATCAAGCGATATCACCTTGCGATACCTATATCTGATCGATCACTCTTGGGATGTATACTTCCAGTCAGTTCCGGTAAATCGTATAGTCGAACGCACAAAACGTTCATTTCAAACCTTGTCAAATTCGTAATATAATACCTCATACCCGAGCAAACATGGATTGACCTGATGAACAATTTTAGAGAATGTCTGTGTCACAATGAAAGGACTTTCTTACGAACAGAAATTTTCCTACAACCCGTAAATGAAGGAATGAACTTGAAACTCTCGCCTGGAAAGCCGTGAATGTTTACCCCGTGAGAGAGGAATGCGACCACGGTCACCACGCGCACGCCGGCTGATGGCTATGTTCATGACCCTAAAAGAAAGGGTTCTTATATGGACGAAGGACTTGAAAAAGAAATATTATTCGTGAGATTATAAGAAAGATTTTGACACGATCCACGAGTACTTTAGCGTTCGATATGTATTGTGCTTTCTTAAACCGGAAGTTTATTTCCCAAGAATCAAGTGTAAAAAAATTAGAGCGCCACTTGCGTTCAGATTCGGACAGCTACATGTATATGCGATAGGGGGAATCCCCCCCCCCCCCCAGGAGATGTGTCGGGAAGATGAAAAAAGTTTTCTTTTACATTCCGTATTAGGCTGAGGAAAGAAGGGACAGGCAGGAGGAGATTGCCGACCAACTGTTTGCGTTTGAGCCAAAGAGGGCGACAACCACGAAGAAGAAACGCTGAAACCAAATCAGGTAGGCACTAAGATTATGTTAAATTACGATGTCATGAAAGAAAGACCCACCTTAAACAATTTGTATCACTTCATTTGTGATTGTCAGATAGAAATAAATGAGAATAGTGACCATTCATTGGTTTGTATAAATAATGATAAATTAGACCTAGCAATGCTCACTTCATAAATATACAGCATTCTACTCACTAACCAGGAAACTCTCATTCTTCTTATGTATTTCCTAGCTGCCCTTGATTCATATTGGAAATTGTTGAAAGACAGACAACATACACTGCAAAACTGTGGCATTTCGATAATTTTCCAGATAAACAAAGTTGGACTGTACAAGATGTCATAATATCATTATGTATATACTACAATTTTGTGTGTGATACTATTATGACAGTTGAAAATCCTGTTCCCCACCCACATCCCACTTCCAGTATCAAGAAGTTACAGGGTAACGCACTTAGGATTTGAGGTTGATGATGATGTAGTAAAAGGTTCGAGGCGTGGCCAGTCGCCATGACAACATATCCACAGTTTCAAATTCTCAACATGCTGCCATTCTGTCCTATGACATGAGGGCGGTGTACTCCCATCCTTGTGCAGCGGTCAGAGACGACAGCATACAGAAATCTGTGCAATCCAATGGCCAGCATCATCAAAGACTTGTTGACAGCTGTCTGTGTTGGAAGAACAGACATGGGAGGGGGGGAGTGGGGGTGGATGGGGAAGGGGTTGGGTGGGGTGTCATTTATTGTTGGTAAGTTGAGGTTTGAATTGTGGATTGTCAGGAGACGCTATGCTATATGAGAACACATTCGATTTCTGAAACCTCACCTATCTCCTTGAAAATGTATTATTCCTGAAAATTATTCTTGTTTCAAGTTTTTGATTCATCTGTATTGTATGTATGTTAAATTTGACTGTAGTTGTATTGATAAGATGAACAACCAACTAGAATCTTGATCTGTTTTGGTTAGATAAATTGAAAGACCGCTTTGAACCTGGGGACTGTAATGGATTGGTTTTTCTTTGAACTCAATGGTCAAAGTTGACACGAAGATGACCTAATTCATTTCAATGATGAATCAAATCTAATTCATTTTATTGGTGATCCGCGTAACCGTGGATCACCTTAGAGTTTGTACGAATTTTTTTTCTTTCTATGTTTCTTTCTTTCTTTATGTTTCTTTCTGGTCACTTTTTGTTCCGACGATAACTCAAGAACGATAGTGTTAATTATCTTGTAACTTAGCATAGTTATGTCCCATATCAATACCTCGGCATGGTAATCTTGTCAATGTCATAGACCATCTGTGACGTCATTTGTGAAAAAGCTAGAGTTAACCTATATTTGCAATGTCTCGAGCCTTCCGTCGAATAAAACAACCAAACTTGGCGAAGGTAAAATTAAGGTCATGGGTCAACTTTTGGTCCAAACCATGTGCGCGCGCGCGTCTCCACTGGTGTGTACGGGCGCGTCAAAAAATAAAAATGCTCCAAATGACCTATTATTAACAGTACTATACGTTTCAGGTCATTTGGAGCATTTTGGTGCGTGCGCGTACGCGCGCGTTTTTTTTCGTGCGCACCCCTTTCCCGACAGAATAACATCGTTTTATCGATGGTTTTGGTTTTTTGACTAAATTTTACATCAATTAGAAAACTTTCCCGACCACTAGGACTCAAAATATTGCTTACAAGTCCAAAAAACGTAAATGCGCGCGCATTGCACGCGTAGTAAATGATGGGCATTTTTAAATCACTCATAACTCTCTAGAATTAACGGTGACCCCTACTTTTTATTGCTTATTCTGATAGACTTTAATGCAAAGATAGCATTTCAAGCATCTTTTTCTATGCCAGAGTGTTGTGATGTCATCTATGACGTCATAAAGAAAAATCATATTTTTGGCATATCTCATGACTGGAGTCGAGTAACATAACCAAACCTGGTACACAGTAACTTCAGGTCAAAGGTCATCACGCTTGCTTATCATATGCGTGCGGGTGTCACGACGTACGCGTACGTATAAAGTTAAGTCTTAAATAAGTCATTTTTTCTCTAGAATAAACCATGACCCCTACCTTGTATTGCTCATTCTGATAGCATATGAAGCATAGATAACAGTTCAGGCACTACTTTGCATGCCGAATATTTGTGGCGTCATCTATGACGTCACAAAGAACAATCATATTTCGCACATATCTAATTAATGGATGGGTTAAGATAACAAAACTTGGTACACAGTAACTTCAGATCAAAAGTCATTACAGGTGCTAATCACAACTGTCCGCTCATAGCGACGAACGCGTACGCGCACTTCGAATTTTCATAGTTTTTGATAGACAGAGTCAAGTGAAGAGGGGTATTTCATCATGCAGTGATAATTGATATACATTGTTTGTCACATTTTCTTTAAATTTAATGATCGGAGCGGTTACGCGGATCACCAATTCGTCTTGGTGACGAATTAAAATCTAGTTTGTGTTTGTTTCTGTACTCAGGTGCTGGCACATACCTTGAGAACCATGAAAACAAGGTAATTTACATTTTTGTGCATACATACCAATATATTGTATATTCCTGTAGACATAAAAAAATGTTATAAAGACAAACATATGCATAATTTCACTGAATTATCACGATGTAGACAACAAAATATTGCAAGTTAATGACCATGTGTTAGAGTAATTTGGCATGAATAATTTTTGAATTATGGATGACAGGAACTAGAAAAACAAACTTAATCACTGTTACCCGCAGGCATCTAGTCCCGTGTGGATATGTGACCACAACAGCAGGTTTTCACCCTTCTCTTTTTGATGAGTGTACGGGTTCGTCTACATGCTGAGGTGTTTCTGTCTCAAAAGGGGACCTCCGGCTTTACGTCCTATCTGAGGGACGGGGTAATGGGGATAAAGTGCCTTACCCAAGGACACAACCGCCAAGGCGTGGACTCAAACCACAAACCTCTAGGTCGGGAGGCCGAAGTCTTATACACTAGGCCATGACGCCTCCCCCATAAATTTATCACTTGAGATCACTGTTTGAATTGCCTATTGGCCACTGCTCTTCTCGTAGCACTGTGATAAAAGAACTCAACTCAGTGCCTTTTTCCTGGAGCAGATACAAAGCGGAGACAACTCCTTGTCTAAAGGTGTTGTCAGTGTTCCCACGATTGAATTGATCCAAGGTATTGGTCATTGTGATCTTGGATGATTGATCAATGGGATACAGAATTTTAGTGTAGTGTGGAGTTGAAAGGTCAAAGGTCACATATCCGATTTGAGCTAGGACAGTCAAAAACTGCTTATCAAATTATAATGTAACTTGGGTCAAGTACAAACTATAATACAAAAACGAACTGATTAGATTTGGGAGTTTGAATGTCACAGAGCTATTTACATAGGTTTGTTACCACAATAACTTTAAATTCAGTTATCGGATTGGTATTGGCTTATGGCTAATGAGTTGATTCAGTTTTTCACACAAACTTAACATATTATAAACTTATCCATTTTTTTCAAGAATCACACTATATTGTTATTACTTCTGTATAATGTGCTTGCTTTGCATGATTTCGTAGGAAGATGTGATTTCTGTTTGATAAGAAGAATATCACCCGGTGGCACAAAGAATATAATCAGTAGCCGCCACTAAAAGACTTGATGATTTGCAGAGGATTCTGTTAAATTTCAATTTTTGTCTCGCCTGCACTGCATAGCAGGCAAGACATAAGGGTTATGAAGTATCACACTTATCATTTAAGTAGAATTTCAGGTCACAAAATCAAGGTCAAAGGTCATGTCAACATACTTAGACTATGTTGTGGAGTCAACATCAAAACCTTCTAGGGTTAGTTCTGTTTGTATTATTTGATAGGGGCTTCCAAACTTCAACACAAAATTTGCAAGTGTATAGATTATGCTAATTTATGCAAATTTATTCACTAAAAGTACTGAAAATATCAGACTTGTCTGTGACTCATCCGATGTTTGTCATAAGTCGTACAATATTTTCTTTTGTCCACCTCAAAACCATCCACTGTTATATGTGAGCCTCTCCAACGGTAGTGGGTAAAAGTCGCAACAAACAAAATCACGGAAAATGCCTAAAACCAAACAAAAAACTATTTTGGTGAATTTTTTTGTTATTTCAGTTTTGAAGAGTTTGATACATGTGATGTATCTGTCTGATCAGGGGTTCTTAAGTTATTGTAATAACAAAAATGTAACAGATGCACGGACCACTGAATTAACGACCCCAAAACATGATGTACTCTGCCACCTTTGGTGTGGAGACACAAAGCTATGTTCATGTATGTAGTATGTACTGCATGATTAATCTTATGTATTTTACATTTGTCTTTCCTGTTTATATTGTGTATTTCTCTAGACGTTGGTAGTGGATTCTCCATTGAAGATGGCTTTTTTGGATTCTGCCTATATATACAACCAACTCGGACTACAATATTGACTACTTCTTGCTACAAAGACATCTGGTGTGGCATGTATTAACTCTGTAGGAAGTGCGTAATCTGGGCAACAGGTTAATTGCCTTCTTGAACCATGCCTTTATGGACTGGTTTGGAATCAAACTTACTGATGATGTGGAAAATGTATATGTAATGATATTCCAGCTGAACCTAGATGCAGTAGAGCCGAGCTCAGTTATTCAAGAAGAAACTGCAGTCTGAGACCATTTTCAGGCAGTAGCCAATTTGTGTTTGCAAACATGATTGCAAGTGCAGTGATTAGAGTTATCAAATCTGTGCAGACAACATGATTAGAATTCAAAATTCAAGTGGAGAGGCATGGCCATGATTCTGGGTATGCTGACTGCGACACACTAACACATGGCCTTCCAGCAGAAGTTAATGAATGGTCGCTTAACCTCAACCACCCAAATTGTGTTTTAGAAGTCAAGCCATTCACATGAGGAGAATGCTTGGGAGAATCATTATTAGAAAATATGTGTGGGGCACGATTTGGATTTATGTGTTTGTTTCAACGTATTAAAGGCATTGTATAACAATGTTTCCAGTTTAAAAAATCTGAGCTACGTGATTCCCCATGCTACCAGTGTCTCTGATACGGTCTAAAAATGGAGCCCTGAAAAAAATTGCAGTTTAAAACGATCATTAAGTGCTTTAAAAAAGTGAAAATCAATGAGAGACCTTTCCAGCTTTGCCCCATAGACTGCTGTGTTGCAGAATTTCCTATCGGGCGAGAATAAATAATGTGCCAATTTGTATCTACACATATTGTACTAGTAACAGCATAACTGTCTAAACTTTTGTGTTCTAGGATGTTAATTTGTCCATTCAAACACTGTCAGATATGTCAGATAGTAAAGTTCGACAATTTTTTAAACGGGTCTTCCACAGTGTTATATAGTGTCTTTAAAGCTGTGCCTGTATGGTCTTGTTTAGAATCAAACTTACTGATGATGTTGAAAATGTGTACATGATTTATATTCATATTCCAGCTGAACCTAGATGCAGTAGAGCCGAGCTAAGTTATTCAAGAACAAACTGCAGTCTGAGACCATTTTCAGGCAGTAGCCAAATTGTGTTTGCAAACATGATTGCAAGTGCAGTGATTAGAGTTATCAAATCTGTGCAGACAACATGAATAGAATTCAAAATTCAAGTGGAGAGGCATGGCCATGATTCTGGGTATGCTGACTGCGACACACTCTAACACATGGCCTTCCAGCAGAAGTTAATGAATGGTCGCTTAACCTCAACCACCCAAATTGTGTTTTAGAAGTCAAGCCATTCACATGAGGAAAATGCTTGGGAGAATCATTATTAGAAAATATGTGTGGGGCACGATTTGGATTTATGTGTTTGTTGCAACGTATTATTATGAAAGTACATGTAGCCTTTTTTGTAGGGGCGCGAGGATTTATTGCATGCTGAATGTGTGATGGAATTATTCAGAACATGTCTTCCACAATCCCAAGTAGATTCACTGACTTCATAATTTTCCTATCGACATAGAGCATCTCTTTTGCACATCTAAAAAGTAACTTTGTGTAAACAACATTGTGTTTTCTCAAAGAAAATACCATCTAAGAACTGTCCACAAAGTATAAGAGCTAGAAATGCAGTTTTAGTGGAATTGTAGTGACTGTTAGACTTTGATTTTAATTATTTTCTCATAGGGACAAAAATTCCTAACATAGAACACACACTAAACAGGCAGTTGGTTTTAGGGGCATTCTTTCAAATTCTAGGTAATTACTGACCTTTGGATTTCACAGACATCACGTCTGACCTTTAAAGGCATCGTATAACAATATTTACATTTGAAAAATGCGAGCTGCATGATTCCCTATGCTATTACTGTCTTTGATAAGGTCTAAAAATGAAGCCCTGAAAAAATTACAGATCAAAATTATCATTAAGTGCTTGAAAGAAAGTAAAAGTCATTGAGAGACCATTCCAGTTTTCCTCCATAGACTGCTGTGTTGCAGAATTTTTATCGGACGAGAATAATTCATTTGCTAATTTGTATATGTACATATTGAACAAGTGACAACATAACTGAACTTTTGTGTTCCAGGGTGTTTATTTGTCCATTCAAACAGCGTCAGAAATGTTGGATAGCAAAGTTTGATTTTTTTAAACAGGTCTGCCACAATGTTATATAGTGTCTTTAATATGAAGGTACATGTCACAGGTCCATCATAGATAGCCTAAGGTCAT
>JZLH01S0119340.1:26999-48652 GCA_001188425.1 Eucidaris tribuloides
TCTTTCTAGTCTTTTTTATGATCATTTACTAATGATGCTACGTTACTCTTAGATCATTCTATTTTCCAGAATCCTTATATATCTGTTCGAGATCTTCTGTATTCTGCTTTCTTCTATCTTCTTCTTCTATACTTCTACTTCTTTTTCTTCTTCTCTCTCTCTTCTCTTCTTCGTCTTCTTCTTCTTCCTCCTCTCCTCCTCCGTGTCCTTCCTCCCTTTCTTCTTCTTCCTTCCTTCTATTTCCTTCTTACTTATCTTCTTCTGCTTTCTTCTTCTTCTTCTCTGTCTCCTGTCTTACTCCTTCTTCTCCTTTATCTTTTCTTTCTTTTTTTCTTTTTGTTCTTCTTCTTTTTTCTGCCTCTTATTCTTCGTGTTTTCTTTTCTTTTTTGTGTTTGGTGTTGTAGTAGTTGTTGTTTCTCTCCTTCTTCTTGTTCCTATTTTTCTCCTTATTCTGTAATCCCCTTTGTTCATTTTTTCTTCCTTATTTTTTTCACCCAATGACCCCCCAAAAAATAATCTTGAAGAAATATAGTTTTCATACACGTATTTGTTAATCTTATGGTGCTATCATTGACGGTGTAAATTTCGCTAAATATTTCTTGTCGTTTGATAATTTGATTTACACTTCAAAATAATTTCCTCATACAGGAGTCTTGGTTTGGTATAGTTTCACAAAATCACAACCTGTCGAATCAAGCGGAAGTGCAAATAAGCATGAAAGACATAACATTGAAGAAGGTTTGTTGTAGTTAATGAGATGTGATTAGATTTAAAATTTATTGATATGGTCATACCCACTGTACGTTAAACTGATGCCTGTTGCGTTCCTAAAACTTGGTATTGTCTAAATACCCTGGTATATAAAAACAGTACAACCAACCTTTTAGCATAGTTTAAGAGCAACCCCCCCCCCTCAGTTTTGAAGAAATTAATATGCCATTTTATACGATAGCGCTTTCAGACTCTTGCCCTGCATGTTTGTTTATTATGTATAATATGTGATTTTTTTTTTCTCAAAAATTACAAGTGTGTAACATGTGCATTCTTTCAACATTATAAATTTTATGCAAGTGTCTCATGTAGTAATGGTACTGATATGACTTGATTTAGTGACTCAGAAACACACACTAAGCAATTACTTTTTTTTCGAATTTTAGATACTGATCTTCGAAATTCACAGACATGACATTCTTATGTTTGTAGTATGCAAAAGGATCACCCGATTCTGAAAGCCTCTGGCAATTAAAGAGGAATTCAACCATATAGTATAACAAATTGGAACACATAATACACGACTATGAATTGCTGGAACACACAGTTAATGAAGCAAAAAATGACGGTTTTCAAATAGTGTGGCCAGCTTATGAACTACGCAAGGTACATTTGAGGAGATGCAAGGTAACCCACTTAATAACTTCGTGATGTTTATAACCAAATATAAAAAGTCAGAAAATACAGTCATGTATACACTTGGGATTACATGTATTATATTCAGCGTCGTGTATTTATTAACTTTAAATGAAAGCCAGTTGAAATAATAAGTAAATTTGACAAACTACAAAATTACTTTACTTAGAATGATTAGTGATACATTAAAGTCCTTCTTTGTCATGCGTGAAGTAAACAAAGAAGGTCTACTTTAGGAGTGAATTCTCGTTGGGCTTAAAAAGCAAAATCCTCGCATCCACATTCTGTTGAACAAAAATAGTGTGCCCCGTATTAAATGAGTCCAAAGGATATTTCGATATCTCGAGATGAAAACAAGCAAATTGAACCAAACAAACGGTAGTTAAACGCTAAGACTATGCTCTTGACGTTGATGTAAGTGTTATGTCACAAAAGTATTACCAATTGCCACATAGGGCCCTTTTCATTTGCACAATTTTTTGAAACGTGCTGCAACACGTCTCAGAATATTGTATAAGAGAAACGCACCTTCTCTGACAACGAGGATATACTACTGTGACATGACGATTACATCAACGTCAAGGGCATGGTCTTAGCTTTTAAATGCCGTTTGTTCTGTACAATTTACTTGTATTAATCTTGAGATGTATTTAATTAACAGCCAAAAGGTAAAACTACTGATACTATCATTGACTGTTGCAAAAGTTGCACATTATTTTATTTCAACCTTTCGTTGTTAACTAAACATACCTCAGGATTAAAACAAGAACATTGTACAAATGAAATAGCATTTGAAACCTTAGACTATGTCCTTGACGTTGATAGTAGAAGTATGTCACGAAAATATTCTATATTTACCGAACTTTGCGCGCACAATTTTTGAGACACGCTGTATAATTATGCAAAATTATATTCCCAATAACGAAACCGATCCATGTCCTTTGAAGTTGAATTATTCTTCTGCATTACTAAGTTTACGACCCATTGTAGCAAAAACATTGGCAACCTTTCAAAAGACCCCTTCCCTTCTTCCACAGGGGCATTATACTTTAGAGATACAATTATTCACTGGCGTACAGATGGGGGGTTTTGGGGTGCTCTTGACCCCCAAAATGAAATTTGATCATGGCACATAGAAGCTTATATTGTTCTTTTTTGCCTTCATGAATTATACAGATTTTGTAAATTATGTATTTCATAATCGTAGTTTGCCAAAACTATTTGTACCGTAGGCTATATTATAAGTGTTAATATGCATCAACTTCTAAACAGAACAGTTTATTGCACAATCCTTGCATTGGCTCCCTGATATCCCATTGCACGTAAACATGTACAGAAGGGCATATGCTAAGCTAAACTTTTTTCTTCGCCTTCATTAAGAGTTTTTTCTGTAGTAATTACAAGTTCCCTCCAGGATCATTTTTTAAATAATCAACTGAATAGTACAACAAAAGTAGTAAGGTACATTCTGTTCTTTAAAAAAAATCTTGATTTTACAATAACTGCGTTATTATCTCGTCCCCGTGTCTAAGTGTAATATATAGGCCTATAAAGAAAAAAGTAAAACTACTTCATCTCTCTCTTAGACTATTATTAGGCCTATTAGGGGAATTCAGTTAACCATGTATTATTAATAATTTATTTATTTCTTGAACGGGAGTGTACATTAAACTATCGTCATGCATTTTGATTGTGACTGATATATGAGCCAAAGTCCATAGATTTGGCCAATTATGATTATTTGGTGTTAATATTTGTTAAGAGACGTCTGACTAAATCACAAGTTTTCTCTTTCTATAAAGTATACTTTAAATGGATGTCGTATGAAGCTGTATTCATGCAAATATTTTAGAATATAGGCCTACGTTATTTGGAGCGATTGCATAATTATTGAGGACATTGGGTAATTGTTGTCTTTCACGATACACCACCTATCCGCAAGTTGCATATTAGCACTCAAATAACATAAAGAAGATCTTATTATTTTTTTTAGTTAGAGAAGTTCTTGATAGAGGATTAAAAATGTTCCAAAACTATTCGCTCGCTGTGCTCGCTCACAAGTTGCCTTACAATAATTTAGAAGTGTTTGCCAACACAGCAAAAATGTCAATTAAATGATACTTTTATGCAACATTACAAATACATGTATCATTTATAGCTCAGTCTGTTTAGTTTCGACTCGCGGTCAGAAATATTAGTTCCAGTTTATTCGGTTGATAAGAACAACGAATGGTATCACAATGGGATGCATTCATTTACTTTTAATCATGATCTTAATATTTTGAAAAGGAGGTATAATTTGCATGACGCGGGGGCGCCATTTTCACACACGCTTACCATTACCATTCCTCGTCAACATGTAAGTTCGCAAAATTTACTTTGAGTCTTTGACACTTTACTCTAGAGTTATGCACTATTTAATTACTTAGAAAGGTATGCATGAAAATAAAAAGAACACACACACACACACACACACACACGTGGTAAACACACACATAGACACACAGACATACATTACATACGCACACACGCTCCACACGCACACGCACACACACATACATGCACACACACACACAAACACGCACACGTGGCAAACACACACAAACACACACACGTGGCAAAATACGCACACACGCTCCACACACGCGCGCGCGCGCGCACACACACACACACACACACACGTGGTAAACACACACATAGACACACAGACATACATTACATACGCACACACGCTCCACACACGCGCGCGCGCGCGCACACACACACACGCACACCACACGACACACAATATTCGTTACGCTCATTACGCCACTGCAACTATTTATATTATTCAATTTTATTGGCATGAGGAAGAGGAAGAAAACTTGCAATGTCAACAGTAATCAAAACCAATGAAACAACTCTAACAACTCTTCTCCCTCTCCGGTTCTTCTCCTCCTTCTTCCTCCTCCTCTCTCTCTCTCTCTCTCTCTCTCTTCTTCTCTTCTTCTTCTTCTTCTCTCTCTCTCTCTCTCTTCTCTCTCTCTCTTCTTCGTCTTCCTTCTTCTTCTCCTTCTTCTTCCTCTTCTTTTCTTTTCTTCTTCTTTTTCTCCTCCTCCCTTTTTCTTCTTCTTCTTCTTCTTCTTCTTCTTCTTCTTCTTCTTCTTTCTTCTTCTTCTTTCTTCTTTCTTCTTTCAGGGGGCGATTGCTACCTACCCCCAAATAAAATAATAATTTTGACAACTTGAAAACTTTATAATATGCAATACAGGGATATGTTTAAAAAGCTTTGGAAAGCACTATAAAACCAAAAGATATCATCAAATATATAGAATTGTCAAATTTTCGGTGCGCTTTGCGCGCGAAATTCTACATTGCAGCGCGCCGAAAATTTTAGACTTCTTTCACTTTTGCCCCCGTCCAAAACACAGATCGACGCCCCTGTAATGTTCACAATTACAATACAAGAAATGCTAGCAATTACCAGTATCCAAAATGAGTACCACATCAATGAGAAATTCATTGATTTTTAAAGGACCATAAATACGGCAAAATATTCCCCATGATATAAAAACAAGCAAATCGCTTCATGTTTTTAAATACAATTTAAAAACAATTTCTACCAAACAAGTACATTGATTGAATCCTGTAAATAATCTAGGCATTATGTTTCTTGTTCTGTTATTGTTATATATGTGTAGTATTTTTTCTCTGTCATTATGTGTTTGTAACTTGTAATATCTATGTTTTGTCGGGGTAGCATTCGTAAAAGGAAGCTCCTCCTTTCTGTTTACCCCTTAACCTCTCATAATGTTTTACACCTTGTGTTTTGTAATCTGGATGTTATATTGATTTCACTTTATGTAATATGTTTCTCTTTTGTAAATTTGTAATGTGTCTTCATGATGCATGTTAAATAAAATTTGAATTTGAATTTCAATCTTTTCCTTTCTCTTGTTTCTTCACTGATCTAAAGAATACCCAGGAAGAGGGAAACGCGACACCACCTTGCGAATTCGAAGATTTACTCTTGGGCGAAACTATGTATGTAACTACAGTCATGGAAACAAGTTTGAAATACGTTTTTTCTACCAAATTCTGTTTTCAATCATATCAAAAAACAGGTTCCTTGTCCTGAAGTTGAGTAAGGGGTGGCGCCACAAGGGGTCGACCACTATTTTTTCCAAACTTTTTAAAATGACGAGAATTTTATCATTTTTTTCATAGTTTTGCCCAACCTATTGTTGTTGATTTTGGCTAGTAACAAAAAATTGGCGGATAAAAAATGTTTTTTTGTCGTCATCGGCCCCAGCCCCCACCCCCTTGTTGGACGCTGTTTGGCTTACGGTTTACATGTAGCTAGTAAAAAAGATTGGCGGGCAAAATTTTTTGACGGATTTCGCCCCTCACACAATTTTACCCTGGCGCCGCCCCTGATTTTGAACTTACTAATGATCTGTTCTGCATGGGTGATTGATCAGTAATCGTAAAAAATCTGCACTTTAAAACAGGGCTATGCAAAGAAATAAAAATATTCCAAACTTTTGTTCAGGAATGCATAATATTTGGCGATAGGGCAGGAGATCATGCTTTAGCTGCTTGATATTATAATAATGTTGAACTATGAGTAACCTTGAACACTGTACGTGTTGCATCCACGATAAACCCGATAAAGACCAAGGGTGTTGCACGATATAAATACCGGAAAGGTGTTGATTTTCGACACCCAAGGCGTTAAAGCCAATGCTCTTGGTGTTTGAAATAATTCGTTTGGTGTTGAAATAACACCCGTGGTGTAACAATTTTATACCACGTCTGGTATCTATATTGTGCAACACCCTTGGTGTTAAATTTAATACCCCAGTTTTGCATTGTATCATCTATCTTGAATTTAGCGTATTGTTCACGGTCGCAATATCAGTTTATGCACCAAAGGTCGCGTTCATAGCCCGCGAGAACTATGGGTATACGACTGCGTTGCCACAGACACGAAGACGGGCATTTATGTTCGCAGCAATCATTACTTGGAAACCTATACATGCATAAATAATGCGACACTGACTCTATTCCAGATTTTACGGGGTAAAGGAATCATTTACGGTAAGTACACGGATGTGAAGTCACTGTATACTCCAAGAACTGGGGAATTAAATTTAACACCCATGGTGTTGCACAATATAGATACCAGACGTGGTGTCGAATTTTAATACCACGGGTGTTATTTCAACAACAAACGAATTAGTTCAAACACCAAGCGCGTTTACTTTAACACCAAGGGTGTTGAAAAATCAACACTTTTTCGGTAGGCCTATTTATATTGTTCAACACCCTTGGTGTTAGATTTAACACCCCAGTTTTCGCAGTGTAATAAAAGACCCTCTACATCTGTTCTATAATGTTTCAATGAAAATGAAATTAGTGGTCATCCAGCATAAAGACCTCTTTGTATGATAATGCTGTAATACACATATTTGAATTTATTTTGGAATTATATTGAAAAGCTTATACAAAAATACCTTCTTGCAAAATTTTGTATTAGTTATGAAAAAGTGATATTTGGTTATAAAGTAATGGATAAGAAGTCAATAGATATAAATTTAATATGGAATCATGCTTTGTTTGCTATTTACAAATTTATGTTAATTTATCAAACCAAAAACAAAAGCTGAAACAAAAAACATTGATTAGATTATTCATTAGTTTATTTAAAAATCGGTGCAATATAGAAAAAAAAAGAAAAAAAAACCCAAAGAGTTATTATTATGGAAAATGTGTATTTGTAAAAACTAGTTAGAAATATCTTATGTTACTTATTATGTTCATGAAATATTATTTTAACGATCATTCTAAAATGACTGAATAAAAGACCAGATTTGGTTGTTTTTTATAATTAAAAAACAAAGTGCTGTAATACACAAATAAAAACCGTAGAATACAGTATAACATGCTCGATTTGTTTGGATAAACATCACACATTAATGAACCATCCGATAGACACTTAAAGGCAAGGTTCACCCTGACATCAAGTTGGATTTAATAAAAGCAGAACAATGAGAGAAACATATTAATAAAAGTTTGGCGAAAATTCACCAAAGAATAACATAGTTATGAGGTTTCAAAGTTTTAAATTTGTGACGTCACATGCGAGCAGCTCCCCGTATGTCATGTGATATAAATTCCATAAAAATCTCGTTTTCTCAGAAATTTGAAAATGATTTTACCTGTGCATTTAATATATTATCAGAAACATTATTTCACACATGCTTCTATGAAAAAAAAAAACCATTCAATTATTATGAACCATTAAGAAATGGCAATTTATGGAATTTATACTACATGACATATGAGGAGTTGCTCGCATGTGACGTCACAAATTTAAAACTGTGAAACCTCGTAACTCTGTTATTCTTTGGTGGATTTTCGCCAAACTTTCATCAATATGTTTCTCTCATCGTCCTGCTTTTATAAAAACCAACTTGATGTCAGGGTGAACCTTGCCTTTAAGCTACTGTCACACTGCGAAGTCTAACGATTCCGTCTGAAAAACGAACGCGTACGTTTATTAAACATTTATTAGACTTTCTAATTCGTTTTTCAATTGGAATACAAACGTGTCTAGATGTTGACAGACGGTGCTTTTCCGTTCTGTTCCATTCTATTGTATTCCATTTGCCACCGCCTAACACCGTCTGAGGTAAATATTTTAGAAGGAGGCAGACGGAATCGTTAGACGGCACAGTGTGACAGTAGTTTTAATGTTTACACAACAATTTGAAAACGAATTCGGTTAAACCAGATACTCATAGATACTTTCTCGAAAATTCTTGCGGCGTCATGGCATATACAGGGTGGCCCAGAAAGAATGCTACGAGTATGATCGCTAATTTCTTCAACATTATCGGCAAAATGTCATTAATTTTTATTTCTTGTAGAAACAGTCTTTTTCAATAAAATGATGCAAGATCATTGATTTGAGTAAGGCGTTTTATTCTAGGCCATTTTTCTGAGGCAATGCAATTTCCCAAATTTGCCAATTTTTCAACAGGCGGCGGTCATCGGAACGCCAATATTCTGGCGTCTCAGCTAACCATACCGCGCATACCGGACAAACCGCAATACAAAACGGCTGATATGCCATCGCTTTCATAAGGAAGACGATGCGAGCTATGTCTCCATTGTCATCGCGCTTTGTCCGATATGGTTAGCTGAACGCCAGAATATCTGGCGTTCCGATGAGCGCCGCCGTTGAAAAATTGGTAAATTTGGGAAATTGCATTGCCTCGAAAAATGGCCTAGAATCAAAACCCCTTACTCAAAATCAATGATTTTGGTATCATTTATTGGAAAAGAAATTTCTAGGCAACGAATAAATTAATGACATTTTGCGATAATGTTGAAGAAATTAGCGATCATACTCTCAGCAATTCTTTCTGGCCACCCGTTAGGCCCTATCCAGATTTCATGCAAAGATTTTAAATATTTTCAATGATGATCAAATACAACGATACTTGTTTTATTATGCATAAAACCATTAGTGTTATCATCACCACTACGATATTGTATCGAGTATAATTATAAACTAACATACAACGTTACACTTTCGTATTTGCAACACTTTCTTCCTATACCATAATAGATATAACCACTGCAGAAATGTCACAAATATCAGTAATAACGGTACTTCAAAAATCGACACCAGCTACCACCCAAGGTACGTACCACACTCCATTTTCAGACACCCCCCCCAAAAAAAAAGGAAAAAGAAAAAAAAAGAAATGAAATTTTTGTAAAACTCAAATTAGTACAAACTTAGAGAAAAAAAATACTGGCAGGTAGTTATTTCACATTTTCAATATGAGTGGGGGCGTTGATTTGCCACATTTATTAAAGTATGCCCCAGTATTTATTCATTTTTCACGATTGGGATATTCACCCACTTCGTGTTTTAGAAGATACTTCATGATGTAATTATACTCTATCCAGGTGTCTATTTTAATAGAAATGTGGATACTTTAGGAAAAGTCCCCAGTGCATGACAAAGCACTTGCCAATTATTTATACCAAAACCAAATACAGAGTATTTCAAAAGATCATTTCAACACCATGGTTATATAACCTGGAATAATTTACCCAATTCTGTCAGGACATCCACTTCTACCATTTCATTTAAAAGAAAATGTAAGCAATCATTTTAACTTGCCTTATGCAACCTTGCCATGCATATTCATCACTGCAGCATATATTTTCTAACTTGATTATCTATTATGTATCTCGTTGTTATTTAGTATTTGCAATGTTTTTTTCTCTCTCTTTTTTATAATTATCATTTCTTGTGTTATACGTTGTATTTGTAATCCCTTTATCTTGTTTGTTTTATTGTATGCAGGGTCCCTTGGTAGAATTACAATTTTTTAACCGAAAGGACAACCCTGCTTCAGTAAAATTGAAATAAAAAAAATGAAAGAAATAAAGCAGCTATCTGATAAGAAAGATAGATTTGTATATTCCTCACGATATTAATAAACGAAACAATAAAGTTTTGGTTTACATTTGTCTTGTTACCAAACATAATTTAAAGGGGAAGAGGTTTAAGATAGTGAGAAGAGCCCTCTATAGGCAAGACACATGTTTCTTTTAATATGAACAATTAATGATAAAAGAGGCCTCATGTGGGGGAATGGTGCTCATATTCTTATTTTGTGGGCAGTTCCTGTAAAGAAATCGTATTAAGTCAAATATAAATAAAGTAAGAGATAAGTGAAGGAAAAGGTCGCTCTCTAGGTATGATTTTTTTTTTTCAATTACATGTATTTAGCTCTGCTATGATTTCTTACGTTATGATTTCTTACGTCGTTACGCAAGGAAAAAAAAAGAAGCTGTCCATAACTGCATTGCGTGCTATATTCGGTGCAATTATTATCAAATTTTACTACAATTTCAAAAGTCTCGAGTTGACTATCTGTTTGATATGATATTTATAACTGCCGTCTATTTTTTTCAAATAAAATGCCCAGGCCTAGGCTTCCTCACATTTAGATCTAAGCTGGGCTATAGATTTAGACGGATTCTTGGTCTAGGTCTTTAGTCTAGTTCTAGATATAGACCTAGATCAATAGATAGAGCCAAGTTCAGACCTTACCGACTCTTCTCTGCAAAGACTCCAGAGACTGAGTCTACGCGTACATGTACAACCGTTAGCCAGAAGAGGTCCGCTGCTACAGTATACATCTCCGTATACGTCAAACGCTATACATAGGACTATGTCTAAGGTAAATGATCACAAGGTTCCTCAGCTTCAAACCTAATGTGGGTCTGGAACTAGACTTTCTTGTCCCATAGTTGGCGATAATTTACCTAATATCTTATGACGCGTTTTGCAATGCCAGCGACATAAGCAATTCATGTCGCAACTCACCGCGGCAACTCAACACATTAAATAGGTTCAATTTTGCACCTTAAAAGGTGCCGACCAATGTCACACTGGGAGCACCTTTACGGGTGCAACTTTGCACCTTTCAGACCTTAAAGGTGCAAAGTTGCACCTTAAATGTTGCACCCAGTGTGAAAGGTGCAAAGTTCCACCCGTAAAGGTGCTCCCAGTCTGATACTACTAAAGGTGCAAAGTTGAACCTATTTTTTTTAGCGTGAACAATGCATCTTCACCGTTCCCACTCACTGGCATGCAAATGCATGTAAAAATGCACACCTATCTATACTCTTGGTCACAATCTGGTATTTGCAGAAGAATTTTATTATGAAACGCTGAAATATTTTGTTTCTCGTATTACGTTGTGCTTTATATTTCATACATGATTAATGAAGCATTTTTTTAAGACAGCCATACTTCCATACACCCAATGTAGTCATATGTCATCCGTATCTCAAAAAACAAAACAAAAAACAACAACAACAAAAACATAAGTCTTTAACTAGACCAGATTTGCAAGTACGGCTTTCTGACGCTATTAAAAAATGACTTTCCGAAACGTTTTTCCGAAAACCGAACACGATTAAGTATTTTATCCAAAAACGTTAAATCAACAAAAAAGTCAGATGTTGCGTTTTTCCCTGGGAGAGCATAAATGTGAGAGTTTGTCATTTATTCTATATTGTCTTTTCGTATATAGGAGGTACTGATCTACCACCTCGTCTTTACGTACCGTTGAAATCGATATTGGTCATTGGTGTAGTGACAGCAATATTGGTCATTGGCGTCGTGATAGCAATCACCATCTGCATTGTCTGCAGGAAATGTTCATCATGCAAGGTAAGACACGGATGGAAATATTTGAAATTTATTTGTCGGGCAGTCGATGGATAGGTCTCTTCCTTCCCTAGCCAATTTGACCCCATCAAAACCCATGTTGCAATACTTTGTAAGATTCAGTATTCAAATTCAGAAAATTCAGTACTGCCAACATGAATAAATCTGACCTGAAACCTTTATGACCCCGAATAGAACAATTAATTGATTGATGAAGATATTTCTATATCTTGATAACAAATATGAAACAAAATGTCGTACATACTTGGACAGAATATTTTCTCTTCTTTAATTTCATACCAGTCACAGAAATGTCAAATTCACGCAGTGGCTGAGCAAAGACAATCAGAAAGGACACAGACATAAAATAATTTGCACGAGCAAATTTGAAATTCAAAACTGTCATGCTTGAATGTATTCAGAATATCTTCGATATTGAAGGACATCATTAAAAACGCCTATTCTATTTTCTTGCATATGATATCACATTTGTGAAAAATAAGTCATGCGTCAGTGACAGAAGACAATTTGAAAAGGTAATTATTTACAGAAATGCTCCAAAATGCATATTTTGACCCTGCTTTATGGATTTGGCAGCCAGCAACCAAGAAATTATCTTGCGGACAAGAATCGGAGCCTATTGTTGTGCCCCCAAGCAAGATATTGTGTGAAGTTAGCCGTGAAATGTTCTGCTCGCTTCCGTTTGCTGAAAATATATTCATTCTAAAAATCACCCTAAAACAAGTGTTTTATTTTCTTGTTCTCCGGCATAAGTTATTATTTTTTTTTACTCATGAGGGGTCAGATTAAAGAAGAAATTATAAATGTTTATGTCATGCTTTCTTTTAAAGTAATTGCCTTTAATACCCTGAAAATGCACTCAAAAATATGATATGTGCGTGGAAATGAAATTTTGGTAGCACCAATATTCATTTTTTAATTCAATCATGTGTAAACGATGAATAATAAGTTGTAAATCAAACGAAAGAAGAGAAAGAGAGCTTTACAAGCTTACCTAATTCATTTAAGAAATAGTTCATTATGATAGAATATTTTTACCATGAAACCCGGTTTCCTTTTTTTCCGGGACACACTGTATTATACTTCCGCCAAGTTTACTGTAAACACATTCTTTCATTATTCAGATATTGAATTAGAGGACTGAATTGCCCAAATAGAAATCTTTGACCCTTCGTCTTTTGACCCCAAGATGAAATTAAAGTTATCAAGTGAGGCAAGTTACAGCAAGTTACATGGGAATCCATCGTTGATTTTTTTTAAATATCACAACAGTGATATGTCACTGACAGTATGTCTATGTTACACTATTTGACGTGTGTCCTTTTATCACTTTACCGCGAAATTTAGGAAAACCTTTCCATCTACATGTATTATCGCTTTACAAAGTAGTTAGCCTACAGACATCAACGTCGTTTTCATTTCATTTCATTCATTTTATTCTATTTCAACACGGCAACACTTGCTTCAGCTGACAGCTGTTCTTCTACAAGTCCGTGCCTACGTAAAAAACACATACACCTATGTTAAACATACAAATTACAACAACAATTAAAAAGAAAAAATTCAGTATTCAGTATTCAGTTTCTTTTTCATTCCCAAATATAACAAAAACATTAACAAAATACAAAAATATGTCTCGTTTCGTCCTTATCGTTACTCTTGAATTGAACTTTAACCTTGTGTCTTTTCTCCACCGTCTTCATTTACAGCCCTTGAAGTCATTCCTTTATGAGAGAGCAAGTCATATCCAAATGAAGACAATGTAGAATGGGATCCGGTGATGCACACACCATTCCTTCAGAAGGAAAAACCTCTCCAATTCCATCTATTGTAGTTCTTCAGATACTAACGTCTGGAACAGATGTCTCGTTTCGTCTGTATGGGCGATCTTGAGCTGAATTATAATCTTGTGTCTTTTCTCCACCGTCTACATTTACAGCCCTTGAAGTCATTCCTTCATGAGAGAGCAAGTCAGATCCAAAGACGATGTAGATCCAATGATGCAGAAACCGTTCCTCTAGAAGGAGGAGAAGAAGAACCAGTAAGCTGTCACGCTGAACCAAAATCAAACGCCTTTACGGTGTCTCTCCCGCCTGAAGTAGAGATGGTTACAATCAGACGTGGTCCAAGCCACTCGAAACAAGCGGTTGTCGAAGGTAAATAACCAAATGCATTGACACCTCTCTGTAAGTTATTAAATGGTCTCTCACTATTGTGGTATGGCGCTACCAAATCCCGTGACTTCCCTTGTCTTCAGAGAAACGCACCGTTTTAAATGAACACTCCAGAAATTACTGAAGAAATATAGCAGATCATGCAAGTTGAATTGGGATGTATGAAGAGAAAGAGAAAGCCATAACGGTCCTGTACTTGAGGCAACATTCATTCTAAGACAGCATTAAAAGTTTTAGAGGAAAACGTCACTGAGATATCCTTTATAATTATATACGTTTAACTGAAAATATTTCTTGTAAAGCCAAACTGGACAGTGATACCCACTGGATGACTTGGAAAGGTTCTTGAAAGATCTTCCTAATGTTTCCACTGGATTAAAACAGATAAAAAAAAACCCTTGTGTTTTTTTTAATGACGAGAGTTGCTTAACCTCTTCATTTGACATGTTTGATGATATTATTTTTTGCGTAAAGTGATTTGATACGTCATTTCATTTTGGGTAGATGTTCGAGATGTACGTCCCGATGTTGATGGATACTACACACATTTGAGAGTCGGTCAGGCCAAACCAACAACGAAACAGCTTGATCCTCAAGAGGTGATTATGTTATTCGGAAATGTGCCCTTGACCCCCTTGCCGCTATGTCCAAATCGTTTCCGAATACAGGATGCTTTCCCTGTTGTCTTTTTTGGCCACGAATCTGTTGTTAAATTCCTTAAAAACAAAGATACTGCTTGCATTTTTTTGTTGATCTATCCATATAACGCGAATATTTGTCAAGCGTTCAATTCCCCTAAAATTAAAATCTGAATTTTTGTAAATCATAATGGACACAACATTAGACTCTACTACTCTACCAAGAAAACGTAAATGATTTGTATTTATTCAATAATTATCAAATATTTGAAACAACATCAATGTTATGTTACTAGTATCATTTATTATATTTTAAAAAAGCATTAGAAAGAATGTTTTCCGATATTTAGCATAAACATGAACAAATGAAAAGTTTGTTTCCAAAAGGGGGTAGATCCACTTTTCATCGAATGTGACTTTTTTTTACATACAGTCTATACAATTTTAGTAGCTCTATCAGATAATATAAACGAAAAGTTGAAAATCCCACCAAAAAGTGGTAAAAAATTGGCAATAAAATGACTTAATTTCGAAAAGGGGGTAGATCCATTTTAGTTTATTTCGAAAAGGGGGTAGATCCATTTTAGTTTATTTCCAAAAGGGGGTAGATCCATTTTAGTTTATTTCCAAAAGGGGGTATATCCATTTTCGTTTATTTCCAAATGGGGGTAGATCCAACACATACAAATAAAGAAAATTTAAATAAAATAATTAACAACTCACATATTATTTGTAAATGTGGTTTAAGATTTGCATTGTGGGGTTCTTTGTTTGGTTGAGTTGGTTTCACTCGGAAACCTTGCAATGTGGATTAATTTAATAAACTCATTTTACTTGGAATGATATTGGATCTACCCCCTTTTGGAAATAAGCTAGAGTTTGTTTCCTAAAGGGAATACATCCAATTTTTATCAAATTTCATTTTTTGGTCAAAATCCAAATAATTTTAGCAGCTCTATAAGATAACATTAATGAGAAGTTGAAATTTAAGCTAAAAATTGTAAAAATGACAATGGAAAATGATTTTCACTTTCAAATTAGGGTACATCCATTTGGTTTAATTCCAAAAGGGGCTAGATCCATAAAAATAAACAATAAAACCAAACTTTTTCAAAATTTGAAAACTCACAGATTTTTTCTAAGTGTGGTTTTACATTCGCATTGTGAGGTACTTTTTAGTGATCAGTTGGTTTTACGCAGAAACATTGCAATATGGGTAAATTAAAAAACCTAATTTTTCTCAGAATGGTGAAAAGTGGATCTACCCCATTTTGGAAATAAACTCTTCAAATATAAAAGTAAGTAAGTTAAGTAAGTAAGTTAAGTAAGTAAGTAAGTAAGTAAGTAGGTAATTAAGTAAGTGAGTAATCATTTTCGTTTCCAATATGTGATTTAATGTCGTAAAGTGACGTAATGTAGCGAATGGCATGTCTTAACTATTATATATTTGTTACACGTTAGTCATACATTTACAATGATTTGAGCCATAACTATGTGTTTGTATTGTACAGAACTACTTGATGCACTTATCCCGAAAGAAAGGTCTGGTCTTCATTTTGAATAACAACTTTTTCTTCTACCGACCACGTGACAAGAAACTTCGTAAAGGTTCTAACGTTGACGTAGCTAATATGCAGCACGTCTTTCAACAAATCGGTTACGAGACAGTCACTCATCAAAATCTATCGGCTGACGTAAGTAATATAGTTTGGTCCTGAAGAAAATTGTTGGTTTGTACCATGCTATTTAGACAGAGGGGTCCATCGGGGAAGCCGTCGTGATGTAATGCTGTTACAGTTTGGAGGACAAATTTGTTTTTGAAGGGATCAGTAAAACAATGTCTGCAACGATTCGTGGTATAGAGTGTACAACTTAATGTTATTTTCCCAAACTATATGATTGAAATCAAGCACAAAATAAACAATACTTCAAAGGTGGTCTTAATACCAGATCCGTAATGGCTTTGTCCACATTTGGAGTCGGTAGCCTTTTTATGGGTTGGGGTGTTGGATAATAGAGTGTCTCCATATACAAGCGCAGATTTTATCTTAAATTTTCGCGATAGGGGACTTTGTGCGAATTTATAAAGAAACGCCAAAACATTCGGTAAGAAGTGTGTTGAAATTATTTCTTTTTATGGGAAAATACTTGTCATTAGATAAGTATAATGTACATTAATCTGCGCTGGTTATAAAACTTAGAGTGATCAGTCTAGAAATCAAATCAAATCAATCAAATCACTCTGACCAAGTCATAATATCTGCTAGATACTTCCCATTAAATTTCATTAACGTCACAGGGAATTCGGAAAGTCCTGGAAACATTGGTCTTGAGGATCAACGCCGAGGGTCCCAGCATGCATTGTTCGGTCATCTTGGTTTTCCTGAGTCATGGAGAAGAAAGAGGTATCTTTGGAACAGATGAACAACTCGTGACCATCAAAGAAATTATGGCTTTGTTTTCTGGAAGAAAGTGTACTGCGTTAGTGAACAAACCGAAGATCATGTTTTTCCAAGCATGTCGTGGACGTAAGTATGCGATACTTTCGCCATTGGGCAGTATATCTGGGGATGAATACATTATTACGTCCCCCGAACAGAATTCTGGGGATTCTGTATCGAAGTCAACTCTATAGTTGAAACACTATAGTGTATCATAGTCAACTCTAGACACCTATAACTTTTGGTGATGCTGCCCTCACTGTTCCGCCTTTTATAGGGTCAAAGGTCACCCTAATAGGTCAAAATTTGCAAAAATGTTTATTTTTTCAATAAATTTATTGTTACTCATCAGAGTTTATTCAGAGTTGCTGTAGAGGTGTATGGGTGGTCATTCAACATGTAGGCCACACCAGTTTTGGGTGAGGGCGCCCTCAGTGTTTCGACTTGGGCACCATGTCACATTTCTTGTATGTACTCTGTGGGTCACATTTCTTGTCCAATTTTATTCAAACTTGCTATGGAGGTTTAACAATAGTTTTCAGTGACAGCGCCCTCATTGTTCCGACTGTTATAAGATGCCATGTCATGTTTCTAATTCATCCAAATGGGGGTGAGGGGACCGGTTCGGTGGATACATGTGCTCGAAGGGTCCCCCCGCCGAGTGCTCTTGTTTCTTCATGTCGTAACGACTGTACTCGGGTGTTCCAATCGTTTTCTTGCTGTTAGTGTTTAGGGAAAGGTATGGACAATATTATAACATAATAAGCTGTATGCATGACATAACAAACAGATATACGTCTAATTTCACGTTGATTAGTTTTTTGTTACTCGTCCCTCTTTTAGTGCATTCGAAGAAAAACTATTTTGACTCACAGATAAATTGGAACAAAAGACGAAGAAATTTATTTGAAGAGATTTATCGGAAATGGAGCTATTCCATTCTTTCAGTACTAAGGGAAATAAGAGATATGCTTTAGGGGAAATAATAAAAGATAGATTTTCTTTTGAGATTTCTCTCTTCTTAGAGTTAGAGGCTCCTCCAGATTGACATTGAACTACCGTTGATGGCGTAGTTGCAGCCGGACAGTCTGAGAGATTGAGATTGAGAATGAACATGGGATAAGCACCTCAGAAGTAATTATTTCTTTCACAGTTTGCTATGAAATAATTACGAACTACATAGACATGGCCAAGGGAAGAGGGGAGCCTGTGCTGATTAGCAAGTTAAAAATAAAAAGCGAAATTTGGTTAAGGGTCACATGGAGATACGACCTACCCCTCCCTCGTGTTCTGAAGATGACAATTAACATTCCTATTTAATGTCATTCGAGCACCTTTATCCCCATAACCCACCCCATTCTGGCTACTCCACTGAAAACTGATTTTGTATTTCTTTTTTGTCCAGAAAATATAACTAAGAGTGTACTTGATAAGGATTTTAATGCCTTCGCAGAGTCCGAGGACATCAGATTCGATTGCTCTACGTCCCAGCTGGGTACAACCGCGTCGGACGAGACTGTAGATCTTGAAACAGACAGCGACTTGCCAGATAACGCTGATATGTACATCGCATTTGCAACATCGGATGGTATAGTTAAATTTTTAATAATCTAATATTTGATACATTGCTAAGAACAAAAAAGAATGGTTTAAGGTAATTACTAAGCAGTGGCGTGGCGAGGAAACCTGTAAAATATTAATCTTTGATTCATCACAAGTTGCCGATGAGTGTGATCACAATCATAGAATTCCCTTCCTTAAAGAGGACACGATTCTTTTAAAGTAATTGATGATCGACAAATTGTGTAAGTTTATCGTGATAGTTCATGTGTTTACAACGTGTTAAACAATGTATTGAGTTATATTATGTGAAAAAGTGGGGAAAATAAATTCACTCATTCATTCACTCCCTCTCTCACTCACTCACTCAATCAATCAATCAATCAATCAATCAATCAATCAATCAATCAATCAATCAATCAATCAGTCAATGGCTCCATTACCCTCTTCTACCGCTCTACATAGAGACACTAACACTAAACCCCAGCGACTCGTGACCAATTTTATCACGCAGTTACCCTTTCACATCAGTAGCCAACAACACAGTTTCTTGCCTGTGGGACTATACGCGATCCAGTTAAATCCACCTTTCCAACCTGAAGAATAATCCAATGAAAGTGTCTCAGCTAACATAGTGTGTGCATCAAACGCTCCTTACCAGTAAATTTTCATGCCCCTAGTCTGAAGCCATATTTGGTTTGTTCAAATATTAATCTCCACTAACTTTTAAGCAATTTAGAAGTCAAAAATTAATAAGTCGAGGGTCTTCTTCTTCTTTCGTATGAGATAGTAGCATCATGTAATTTCGTGGAGCTGGGTGAGCTAGTTGACCTGCACATCCTTTGGGCTAGACAAGTCAGTCAATTTGTCAGGGGGTTGGAGAACAGGGCAATTGTAGATGACATGGTCTGCCGTCTGCTCGTCTGCCCCACAGATACATGCCGGTGATTGTCGAAGTCCCCAGCGGTACATATTGGCATTAAATCTCCCAACCCCAGTTCGCAGCCGATTGAGTGTCACCCAATTCCTCCGAGGAAGCTCAGAACCAGCCGGAGCTTTGATGCCAGGGGGAACAGTGAATTGCCATGGGCGATCCGTCTCTTCCCAGCTCTTTTTCCACTCTTGAAGTAGGCTGAAGTCTGATCTGCTGAGGGCAGCTGCATGTCGGGAGAATGGTCGACGCGATCGAAGGCGTTGGCGACCTAGATCTTGGGATTTTGTTATTTGGTGTAGGGGATGATCATCATCAGCAAGGGATTTGGTTGTCAACTTGTCTGTCAGATTCTCTCGACGAAGCTTTGGTCGTGCAATTCCTGCAAGGACTGGGAGGAGAGCTGTGGGTGTAGGGCGGAGACATCCAGTGATGAGCCGCATGGTGTCATTAAGTTTACAGTCCAGCTTTTTGGTGTGGGTGCTCCTGCACCATGCCTGTGCAGCATATTCAGCAGTGCTGAAAACCAGGGCTAGTGCTCCTGTACGAAGGGTAGATGTTGATGCACCCCATGATGTACCCGCCAAGCGACGCAGCAAGTTGTTCCGTGCTGAGACTTTTGCGCGTAGGGCTTCGAGATGTTGTTTGTAGGTCAGCTGTCTGTCCAGCTTCACTCCAAGGTAAGTTGGGTGAGGGTTGTTTGGTAGGCGTGTCCCGTTGTGTACAACATTCAGCTGTCGATTTGCTTCTTTGGTGTTAAGATGAGAGGCAGTTGCAGTAGTTTTGGCAATGCTCAGCTTGAGTCTCCACATCTTCAGATAGTCAGCAATGAGCTCAATGTCAGCAGTAAGCACATGCTTTTACTTTGCTCAGTTCCTATTTGTATACAGTAACGCCAGGTCATCTGCATAGCCATACTGTCGTGAAGCTGTGCGAGGTAGGTCACTTATGTAGATATTGAAGAGCATGGGAGACAGAACTGAGCCCTGAGGCACCCCATTCCGTAAACGACGCAGCCGGCTAGTTTGACCGTCGCTAGTCTTGGTTACGAAACTGCGGTTTGCAAGAATTGTTGCGAGGAATCGCACTAGATGACGGTCAGGGATGGTACGGAGAAGCTTTAGTATCAAGCCATGATGCCACACGGTGTCATAAGCCGCAGTGAGGTCCACTAGAACAACACTTGCCTTGTTGCCTTTTTCAAAGCTCTTTCTATATCATTAGTCAGCTTGACAATTTGATGGACAGTACACCGACCATGACGGAAGCCGGCTTGCTCATCTGGAAGTTGAGGATCAACCACTGGATTGAGTCGGGCCAAAAGGAGCCTTTCGAGAAGCTTGAATGGCACGCAGAGGAGTGAAATCGGCAAGTCGAGGGTATAAATTTCAAGCAGCGTATAACAGCTTACACGGAAAGCTACATGTATATGTAGGACACCATAGCTGTCATGCGGTGCCATAATGTTCATTTAAACTTTAGATCCCCGCTGGACCCATAATTGCTAAAGTCCGCATAAATTCAAATTTGGTGGAGGTTAATTTTTGCACATAACGGGAACTTTTGGCCAGAGCAAGAAAATTGATTAAAATGAGGGGCGCGTTTGATGTGTCGTAATTTACATATTACATATTGTTTGACGTTCTCATCCCTGTAGGTTACTATTCGATCAGGCATCGGGTCAATGGTTCTTGGTTCGTCCAAGCTATCTGTGAAGAATTCATCGCCAACTCGCACGTGGATGATTTGGACACCATGATGAACAGGGTAGGTGTACGTGATTTCATTGAATATCAAAGTGATGGATTCTTAGGGATGACCCCGGCCACCATATTAGGTGGTTTAAATAAAATCCAAGTCACTCAGTTGTAACTAAATCAGCACCTTTTCGAGAACTTTTAATATGTTTACTTTTTCGGGGGGGGGGTAGATACAGACACATGAGGAGTCAGCCCTCCTTTTTTAAAGGGGCGTAGGCGGGGGGGGGGGGTCGAATGGGGCGGTAACCCCTTAATACGACAAAATCCATCCTGACACTAAAAAGGAGAAGAAAAAATTCTCTCTACACGGCATGTTTCAAAATATTTGGGGAGAAATATCCCTTCTAAGTTTTGAAAAAAATGTCTCGATCTCATATTTTAATGTTTATTTCTATAATGAGCCAAAGGTAAAACAATATATACAAAGAATGCTTCGTCTAGGGCCAAACATTTTAGGTAGCAAGTTTCCAGCCAGCA
>JZLH01S0119340.1:57802-73613 GCA_001188425.1 Eucidaris tribuloides
CGACTGCCCCCAGCCTCCCCCTCCCAGGACGACTCCTCTGGGTACTCGGGACTGACCCAGTTATACACACTTGGTTTGACAGATAATTGAGACAGGGGAAATCCCCGGTAATATGCGAACTCCTTTTAAAAAAATAATATCCAATGAACTGAGTAAGCACTTGGAGCATTAATGATCATCATCAATACAAAATGAAAATTCCCGTGTTTCGCAACCTGTTTTTCCAACCTGTGTATGGAAACACGTACAGTATTATGGGTACTAACATGCAATCAAGCAGTCAACGGTAATCATGCATGAGCTATTATGAGAGGCAGATTCATTGTCGTTGCAAATTTTTCTTTTTTTTCATTACTGTACTTTACCGAAGTGATCTAGGACATGTATGTGTATGTGTACAGCCGATTGGTCGTCGTGGGTATGTAAATATGTGTTTGCCAATTTTTGGTTTCGTGATTTTCATTTCATTTATTTATTTTTGTTTCATTCGGCCAAAGCTGAATTCTTGCTGAAAGAGAGTATTAACAGAAAACGTGTAAATAGTCGCACAATATAAATAGATCACGAAAAACCTACTCTACTACTACTACTCTACTACTACTACTACTACTATTACTACTACTACTACTACTACTACTACTACTACTACTACTACTAATTTACCACTAATCCTGCTTCTACTACTACTAGTACTTTTATTACTACTACTACTACTGTTACTTCTACTACTACTACTACTACTACTACTACTACTACTACCGTACTACTACTACTACTACTACTACTACTACTACTACTACTACTACTACCACCACCACCACTACCACCACCACTACCATCACTTATTCATAATGTTATTACCATTTTCTTATTTGTCTTCTTTTCTTCTTCTTCTTCTTCTTCTTCTTCTTCTTCTTCTTCTCTTCCTCCTACTCCTTCTTCGTCATCTTGTTTATCATCATCATCATGATGTGCACAAGTATTCAATCCTCAGCATGCTCAGATAAGAGGTAATATCAATTTTGTGGCAAAAAAGACAAAAATGAAGCAATGATTCAGATACACCCCCTAAAACAGATGAAAATTTTATGTTTGCAACATGAACTGTGAATTGAAACATTGCTCCATTTTGTCTTTCTTGCCACAGAATTGATATTAGCTCTTCTCTGAGCATGCTCAGGATAAACAAATAAAGCAATGATTCAAATACAACCCATCCCCCACCCCCTAAAAAAGAAGAAAATGCAATTTTTCTAATTCACAGTTCATCTTACAAACATGACATTTTTCTTTTTTTTCTTAGGGGGTATATCTGAATCATTTCTTCAGTTTTGGGGGGTTTTTTGCCACAAAATTGATAGTACCTCTTATCTGAGCGTGCTGAGGATTGAATACTTCTGCACATCAGTTGAGAGCTTCTGCAGCACCGGTCTATGAGTCATTAAACATTTACTATAAGAACACAATTCTGTGCGCAAATGCAGTTTTGCCCGATTGTACAAAAGCGGGTTGTGCTCACTCATGCGTGAAATACTTTCAATACCAACAGTGTCATTAGATAGCTTACGTCCAAGGTAAAATATTCATATCCCAAAATAATCTCTTGATCATGAAATTTTTTATGTAATAATTTTTTTTTCTAAGTGTCTACTTTTTTTTGATACACACTGTATAGTGAAAATTCCTTGCGTGTTTCCCTATAACCCCTCAAGTATATTATCATCTTTCCTTTTGTACAGTAGTTTGGTTTCGATTGTAACTTTCACATTAACTGCATTTGTTACGTTTACTGTTATTTCTTCTACTTTTGCAAAAGTTTCGCTCTACAAAAGAAGACAAGATTTATAAGTATACAATAACATTGCGTGTATTGATGCAACAAATACATACACAATAAATATCATTGCTCACAATTACCGTCAGAAGCAGATTATGTTGGAAAACGTTTTTGCGTGCTTGGTTAAGGAAGTGGCCAGGTTTAAGTAAGGATTTTAGACATGTTCGTGCACATGTACAGCCGGTTGCTCTTTGCAGGTATGTATACGTTTGTCAGTTATTGATTTTCGTAAGTTTTGTTTTATTTCAACTTTTCAAGGCTGGATTCTTGCAGAAAAAAAGAAATTGTGACCCGTAAAACTTATATATGTCAAGTCACAAAATAGTACACAATCACAAAAACTTACTGCTACTACTACTACTATTACTACTACTAGTAATACTATACATTTTCTCCTTTACCGACTCGCCTTCTTCGGCACGCTTGTTCTTGTTCTTGTTTTTCTTGGTCTTGGTCTTTTCTTTTTCATTTTGTACTCTTTTTTTTGTTTTTCCTCTACTCCGCTTTCTTTCCTTCAAACCAACTCGTCCCCTCCTTCCTCTTCGTCTTCTTCTTCCTTCTTCTTCTTTTTCTTTTTCTTCTTCTCCTTCTTCTTCTTCTTCTTCTTCTTCTTCTTCTTCTTCTTCTTCTTCTCTTCCTCCTACTCCTTCTTCGTCTTCTTCTTTATCATCATCATCATGATCAGGATCATCATCATCATCATCATCATCACCACCATCATCATCATCATCATCATTATCATCAATAACATCATATCAAGTACAAGAAATCGAACGAATACAAAAACGTGCAATAAAAATAATACTTGGCTACAATCATCCACATGATTATTAACACACACTTCACACCATGAATATCCCACACTTCAAAAAGAAGGCAATCCATTATGGAAAAATTTGCACCATCTCTGTACACTTCAAGACACTAATCTATCCTCCCACCTCTAAAAAGCTCACTCTCACACACTCTCACCTGTTTCATTTCTAGTTCTAATCTCAAATCAAACACTATTTAACTCATAGCCCCATATATTTTTTTGGCATAAGTGCATGAAGTGCAATTTGTACATTTCTTTATCATGTATAATTAATAATATATAATATAATTTAAATCATAACGTGTTTGTATAATAATGTTATATGTTTTGCTGTTATATGTAAATCAGGAAACGAAGTCTTAGAACGAAATACCCACGTTGTAACCAGGACTGATTTTACATAAATTATTAGATATGTATGTATATTCTGATATTTCTTTTCATTTCTGTCCGTCCTCCTTTTCCTCTATTTCTTATTCGTTTTCCTTTTTAATCATATCTTCTTCCGCTATTCTTCTTTTATTTTCTTCTTCCGCTTTTTCTTTCTCTGTTTTCATTTCTATCCCTTTCTCTTTCTCTCTTTTGTTTTCTTCTGCTACTTCTCTTCTTCCCCGCCGACTTCCCTCCTCTTTCTTCTCTTTCTTCTCCTTCTTCATCTTCTTCATCTTCTTTCTCTTCTCATTTTTCTTCTTCTTCTTCTTCTTCTTCTTCTTCTTCTTCTTCTTCTTCTCTCTCTCTCTCTCTCTCTCTCTCTCTCTCTCTTCTCTCTTCTCTTCTTCTTCTTCTTCTTCTTCTTCTTCTTCTTCTTCTTCTTCTTCTCCTTCTTCTTCTTCTTCTTCTTCTTGTTCTTTCTTTTTTCTTCATCATCATCTTATGCTTCCACGTTTTGTCTTCTTCTTATTCTTCTCCATAGTTCCTTCCATCTCTTGTTTTTCTTTCCCCCAAAAAACAACTAATGTTTACCATCTGAACATTAGATACATGTGTTTGTTTCAGTCTCATGGTGCTGTACTGAGGCTACTTTCTCTACTTTTTGTCGTTTGCTTTACCAAAATAACTTTCCCTATGCAGGAGTCTTGGTTTGGATCAGTCTCTCAAGATCACAAACTGCCGAAGCAAGAGGAAATGCAATTCAGCAGGAGATAGATAAAATGGAAGAAGGTTTGTTGCAGTTAATGAGAACTGATTAGATTTTTTGAAATTTAATCTGATTAGTTTTATTATTTGCAAGAACTGTGGTAATACACATTTTAATTTAAAGTTCATGGACCCTGTACTAATAGGGATTATGCCGCCGGGGGCAAACAATGAAATTACTCTCCGCGCCTCCTCCTCCTCCCCCTCCTCTCTATCCGCCAAAACGTAATGACGTTACTGAAAGAGCGAAGCGACCAAGCCGCATATTGTCTTTGAAACAACAACAACAAAAATGCTTTGGCATTTGATCTGTAGGAAAATTAGCAGGAGAGCACTGCAATCGAGCGATATATTTTTTGAATCCACGAGACTGATAAATGGTATTTACTACTCCCTTAAATGAGCGCAAAATTGACAAAATATTTACGAAAGATTTTAGCACGGCAACCAATATTATGATTTATTTTGTCAAAAACTGAAACCTGTGCAAAATTTGATTGTTTACACTTTGTCCTATATTGTGTTGAAATATTCAACAAGATGTTGATTAAACTTACAGTTTCAAGTGGAGAATAACATTTTTAAACATGTTTTGAACATTTTAAAACGCCATTTACCAGATATTGGATTATGAAATTACGAGATCCTGAATGAAAACATGCAAGGGGGCAACGCGACTAAACTTTTGGAAATTGTAGTACTCTTAACCAAAACCTTTTTTTGTAATGTGCTTTACTCTGTGGATTGGGATGGAGCGCATGATCCTTAAGAATCACAATTTCTCTCCCTTTTCACTTTCTCTCTTTTGCGTTTATTGCACCCCTATAAAGTGCCTGCCGGGGCTCGAACCCCCTCTACGTCCTGTAGATACGCCACTCAGTCGAACCCCTGGTGTATTACTTAAAGTGAAAGGCTAACATTGTGGAGCTTCAATTTAAAAAAATTGTCAAATTTTGATATCTGAACTACATAGTAGTGTTCATATGGACAAATAAACACCTAAAAAAAGTTTTGAAAGTTACACTGCCAATGGCAAGTTATACATGAATAAACAATTAAAACTCGGGGCGAGTTTAAATAGCGTAGGTATACACACAGTAAGTCTATGGGCGAAAATGGACAGGTGAATCCGATCAACTTACGATTTTCACTTTTTTAAAGCACTAAATAATCATTTTGAAATACAAGTTTTTCAGAGTGTCATTTTTAGACCTTATCAAAGACACTGGTAGCATTGGGAATCATGTAGCTCAGATTTTTTTTACTGTGGTAAATGTTAGCCAATACCTTTAAAATTGGTATTGTATAAATATCCTAGAATTTAAAACAGTACGTACATTTGAGGACATGCAAAGTAACACGTTTAATGACTACGTAATTTGTAATTGTCAATATTATACCAAAACATAAAAGGTGAGAAAATACGTGCACACACATTGGATTATAGTATACAACGTTGTTTTATTGACTTTAAACTGAAGCCAGATGAAAAAAGTAAGTTCCACAAACTACAGCATTACTTAAATCCGTTATCTTACGGGAACTGGACCTGCCACGTATTGACAGACAACGGGTTTATTACAATGATAAGTAGTAAAGAGGAAGTCTACTTTAATAAAAATGTGTTATTGTTGTTCTTTAAAAAAAAAAACCCTGCATTGCACAATTTGTACAGTGCGTCTCAAAATAAATAGTCCCATCAGGAGAAAATTATTTACGGTATGTAATCTTCTCAAAAGGTATGTGTATTTGGTATCATATTAAAGCAGGATAATTTTTTCTGATAAATGTAATCCCATTTAATTTGCTTTTATAAGTCAAAAGTTATTACTTTTGCGCAGTCAGGCAATATCACGTTTGTCCCACTTTCATGACTTTTGTGTGTTGGTCATAATGACAACTGTATTAATAGTGATATTGTTACTTGCAAAACTCATGAAAACTGAATTACAATAATAAATAAAAGAACAGGTAATAAATTCATATTTTATTTCAATTTGTTTATTTCTGATTATCTAGTAAATAAAAAAAAATCAAATACAAATAACCCTTACTCGGTTCTGAAATAACATTGCACATGTTCATGTCTTCTGTTTACCAGACTGCATTCACACTGACATGATGACGATCTGCACATTACATTCATTTTAACCCTTTTGTCAAAGTTATGGACCTCCTTTGTACTGCAAATAATAGGAAATCAGAAATGTACAACCTGAAAAATCTATTCGTTTAGCTAAATTGAATGATTACACAATACTTTTCAGACTACTCTTCAGTATATACTGGGACAAACACGATTTTGCGTCATTGCAGAAAATTGAATATATCTCGAGATTGACACAACCAAATAAAATGAAATAAATTGCACTAGAAAGTATGGCTTTTGAGCTTTATGACAATACCCAATTTGACTAGGTTATACATGATTTTTTTTTTCAAAAAAGATAATTTCCGATTGGACCATTTTTTGGGAGACACACTGTAGACTATAAAATGAATGCATTTTACGATCGATGAACCCAGGTTGTTCTTTATTTAGAATGGGGGTGTTCATCATATCAAAAAATAAAACTGGTCTATGGTGCAAATCGATGCAACAAGCCTCCCCAATCTCCCTTTGTTTGGGTGGGGGGGGGGAGGGGGAATCCGGTCCGATAGAAAAGTGCAAAGGTGCAAACATAAAGGTAGCAAATAACAGAGATATTCTCATTTTCCTTATCCATTTTTAAATTCATTTTAAAAGGGTAGCTTTGGGTGTATTTTTGGAAGAGGGATTATGTTTGAACTCCAAACACCTCCCAGATCTGTACCGCACCGTACGGTCACAAACACGGAAGTATATTTGTCTGTATGCTAAAATGGTATTCCCCAATAAAACGAAACTGATCGAACCCATGTTACTAAAATCCAGTTCGAAGTTAGAGTTTGCGCATGTGCAGAACGGCTTGTTATAAAAGGACGGGTACGTTCCGTGTAAGTTTCGGGTAAATTCCGCGTGAATGTCCGAAGCTGGCCAGCCAATTTTTCCTATGTTGTCTTTCAAAGATCAAAGCTAACAAGAAATCACACAAGTTTGGACCTCGCTTGAAGAAGTTCCACAGAGTAACTGACTTATCATGCAATATATCAATTTGTTTAGCACAAAAACGTCCTCTTTTGGGCAGAGAAATACGAGGTTATACGCACAGGTCATGCACTATTGCTCTCACACCGTGCTTGTGTAAGAGCAGTCTATTGTTTACATTCA
The DNA here is from genome assembly GCA_001188425.1 of Eucidaris tribuloides. Classification (NCBI taxonomy): domain Eukaryota; kingdom Metazoa; phylum Echinodermata; class Echinoidea; order Cidaroida; family Cidaridae; genus Eucidaris; species Eucidaris tribuloides. Next base: position 64,844 of record JZLH01S0119340.1, read on the forward strand.
CACTCGAACGCATAATAATAAAGACAGAATACTTAGAGAAAGTGATGTCTGTGATTGTTTTTTGCCGCAGGCCTTCTCCTAGCCAAAAAAATAAGATTTTACATTTTTAGAATCCTCAGACTTCCCGCTACACATACTCATCTTAAATATATTTATAGATGGCGCACTTTTATTCTCTGAAGCCGCAAATTCAGGACAATTGGGAAAAACGAGGATCTTCCACGATTTTTGGGAGTTTTTTTTACCAAAAAGGATGCTTTAGAATCAATTCCCCGTGTCATAACATTGACTTCGGTCACATATTTTGATCTTACCTTAAAGAGAAACCTTTGATTATCATAAATGTCGTTTCAATAGTATATACAGCTTGCAGATTTGTTACAATGGCAAAAACTGTGCCAAAACGACGGTTTTAGTTCCAGTTTTACCTTTTGTAATGGAATCAAAACAACTGGGTTCGCGCGTTTAAAAGACTTCCTTATTCTGGGCAAACACCGAAAAATGGGGGAAAAATTCATATCGAGAAGTGTGTAGCTACCGTAACATACTTTTTACATACAACACTTCAAATAATCTTCTTTGTATCATAAACTTTTCATTTTAGATCATTTAACTCACTATTTGCGTCAGCAAATCGTTGTTTTAAGGCCGTTTTTGAGAACACCAACTGCCCGTGCTCAGCCGCTGGAAGTTGCCATTTTGGAAAAAAATGACCCTTGAACCGGGTTCGACTTGCAAGTTATTTTTACGTGTTGACGCCCTCTCGAGGCATCAAATAGACATGTGTTATATACCATTGTAATCTGCAGATTTTCTTCTACAGGTCTATGTCAATTTCGGCAGAAAATCGACGATTTTTTCGTTACAAAAAGGCGTTTTTTCGACACTTAAGGTAAAATATGTTTCCAATTTCTTATTTTGAAGCCATGTAACTCGAAAATGTCCAGGGGAACAGTCAAATATCAGACATAAATGGAATCTCTGAAGTTTTTTGTACCTGAAAAATATAATTTTCATGTGTAAAAACGTACCGCATAGCTCCGCATTAGGCGAAAGCAAGACCATGTCAGGCCGCCTCCAGTGTGATTTTGTTGCAATGGCTGACCGAAAGGAGTGAGTGGGCTTGGTGGGTGTGGTACCGGGGTGTGGTACTATACACATTGTGATTAGTTGTAGGTTATGAGTTGTGAAATTGATTTCTGCATGAATTATGTGTATTATTGATGATAAATTAATAATTATTTCAACTTAATATTCCAGAGAAAGAATTTAGCATGTTTAGAGGGGAATTATTTAAAGATTCATGGTGTCAGTGGTAATGTATAAAAGGGATATATATATATTCTGGGGATATGTTTTCATGGTTTTGAGATTATCAATGAGCAGTCTCATCATTGCCATGCCATGAGATATACACAATATTGGGTTTCCATTTTATTTCGTTACGAGGAACTCAGAGGAAGACTTTATTTTGTAAATATAATTCTTAGGAATGTTAGATATGTCAGGATACTATTACTTGCTTTTTACATTTATATATTCCAATATATTTCATTATAGATTTTAAGCAGTCGAGTTGTATGCTACTGTTGCATCTCTAGCTGTCTGATCTTGGATGCGAACAAGTTTGAGACTGTGCGACTGTCATGGTAATTATAAGGAATTATACAGGGTGAATAAATATGGACAAACAGGAAAATGAATTTACATAATATGCAAAACTAAATTGACTTCTGTCTTAATTGCTTGCTTGTGTCTGTGATATACATGTAAATCTTACAAAATACCATATCTAGCCTCACTTTTTGTAAATTACTGATTTACCGGTATATTTTCAATCAGGCAGAAGTAGATCTATAGGCCACTCCCTGGAAATTGTAGGACATTAGTGTTTGAAAGCCTGTTGAGAAATGAAACCCCTAAACGTTGATTAATCAATTAGTTTTGTAACTATGGAAAGCGTTCCATGCACTTCTGTGGAGTTATTCTCATTTGTAGTTATATAATTTCTTTTAGACTATTCACAAATTAAAAGCTATTTAAATAATAAAAATATGAATTCCTACAACTACATTCTGCTTACGTTGCTAAAGATTATCTCCTCTCAAAATGGTTGATTATTACCCATTTTCACTTTATTTTTCAGTCTGATGAGGAACAGTCACGTGAACAGACAAGTTCGCCAACATCTTCAATGTTTGAATTTGGACAGAGGTGGCCGACATCATCACCGGTATCTTCACCAGTATCTTCAGTGACTGAATGTGGACAGAACTCGCCAGGATCCATCCCATCTTCCCCATCAGTTTTACCACCAACTAGTCCCCAGGCACCAGCTGCTACTGCTCGAGGTCATTCTGCTTCTTCTCCTCCAGGGTCAGGTTGGGAGTCAGCTGGTTCTCAGTCGGAGGGTGAAGGAAACTATCTCTACTGGGTAAAAGACGACACAGTAAAGAGGAGGCGGGTTTCTTTGTCACCCATTGCAATTACTGAGGAGAAAGTAAGCATGAAGTAGTGTGTATGTTTTTTTGAAGCACAACATGTGAAATATTTTCAATAATAATTGTAATTTTCAATTAACTTCTGTACTAACTTTCTTTTTGGGGGAACAAATTCATAGATTCACAGTAAGCTTTCTTACATTTCTTAAATAACTCAGCAAAATTTTGTTGCAGCAGGATCAGTGTTTCTGATTTGTTATATTCCTCTCCACACTTTCTGCTTGTCAGGAAACACAGACAGATCTTACAGCAGAGGATGTTAGCCGGATGGAAGCCCGGATAAAAGAACTTGAGGGTGGGAAATAGAACTATATTTGATAACAAAATAGCAAGTACATGTATAAGTAAGAATGGCGGCTGGTGGCGAGGTTAAAATCCGTGACATTGTTGAGAGACTGGAAGAAGGTTCATATGACGACGTTGTGAAATGGTTGCTTGGTGGACAGAGAGATGAAAATGTCGGCATTCTGAAACAGAGAGTGAAGAGGGTGAATGGGAAGTACAAAAAACTTATGAAAAGCAAGAGCAGGACAACAGGAAAGGAAGCATTAGATAGATTTTTAGAAGAGACTTTTAGATATAGGATCGAGCAACCAGAACAGGAGCCGGAGGCACACAGAACCACACTCCAAGGTGAACTTCATAGAATACACACTCAATCCACACATGAAGTTTTGGGGGATACCATTCAGAGTGACTTGAAAAGAAAAGATGAGAGAATAGAAGAATTAGAAGAACAAGTGAAGGTACTCAATATCGAAATGGAAAACAAAATTAAGGAGATGGAAAATACAAATAGGGAGCGAGAAACTCTAGTGGAGAGATTACGTGTAAAAAACACCCAACTGAAAAGAGAAAGGGTACAGCAAAAGTATTATAGAAAGAAATGCTCTGAACTTGAACAGGCACAACCGGATACTGAGGAAGTTACTCAGCAGGTGTCGGCCGACACAGAAGAGCTGGAAGATCTCAGGAAGGAGGTGATAGAAATGGAATATAAAATTGATGTCCTGCACGAAGAGGTAGCGTCTGATACAGTTGAACTATATGACGAAGACAATGGAGAGTTTACCCCACAAACACAGCGGTGTGTTCAAAGTTTATTGACTGAAAATGTTGGAATAAATCACGTGGGAAATGTAGTAAGAGAAGTTCTTAAACTTGTCGACAAAAAGCCCAACAGAGTGCCTAGTCACTCCACAATACGCAACATGAACTTGCAGCGGCTTGTAATAGCACAGAAGCAAATTGCTGAAGAGTTGTCGACTAGCGAACACACTACCCTGGAAACAGACGAAACGTCAAAATATGGCCAGAAGTATGGAGCGTATGCAATCAGAGACGACACAGGAAGGCCTACTGTAGGATTACGTGATCTGGCAACAAAATCCGCCAAGGACACCCTGGATGCATTCAAGCAGATCTTGTGGGACATTGACAAAGTGTACTACAATCCACAAAACAACCTAGCATCTCAAAATCTGCTATATCATTTAAGAAACACAATGTCAGATCGGGCCGCTACAGAGACCAAATTCAATGAATTGCTAGAAACCTATCGAGCTGAAATTCTACCAGTAATGGTTGCCGATTGGAATCAACTGAACGAAGAGCTGAAAGATCAACTAACTCGCTTGAACAACTTTTTCTGCGGTCTGCACAGCCTGGTACATATTGCAGAAATGGCTAACACAACACTGAAAGAAGTTGAAGCGCTCCATTTCGGTGAGGATGGGATACCTATAAAAGACCCGAAATTCCGAAAGGCAACGGAGGCTGGTACATCCCGAATGATTCGTAACACTTGCAATATCTTCGCCTATGGAGGGGATGCTAAACACAGTTGTCATGGACGCTTTACAGCTGCAGTTGGCACTACACTCAAAGAGCATGGATTTCGCAGTGTGCCTCTCACCCCGTATAGAGGAAATCGATTCAATATCATCTTTCACAATTCATGTTGTGTGTTCTTCCTGCACGAATATTTGGTAGAATTTTTGGAGAAGGATGGTGGCGCACCATGGGTATATTTCGATCTACAGGTGCCATTTTTTATGGCAGGTTGTAAAGCTTTGGGACTGATATCCAAGCTGATCACTACTCCTCTGTGGAATTTAATCGAAGACAAAAGTATCCATATCATAGACATGAACAATCACTATCTGCAGCTGTACACCTTTCTGACAGACGTGACAAATGGTAATTTGCAGGACTTCATGCAGGGAAAGACGAGACCGTTTCCTGATGTTCCGATCAAAGATGATGTGATGTATCACAAGCTGATCAGTGACTCACAGTTTGATGGGGACTGCGAAGTCGTTCTTGGGGCTGTTCTCCCTGCTCTAGCCAAATTAACAAAGAAATTATTTCATGACCATCTGCCAGGTGGCAGGTATGAGGCAGTACCTGAAGATGTAAAGACGTCTGCCAGAGGAACAGCGAAGCACAATAAGTACTGTGAGACGATGTTTGCCTTCTACGACCAAATGTTGAGAACGAAGCCCCATATTTCAACAATCGCCGCCGAAGCAAGCCTGATGTTCACATTTAACAAGACACAACAGTGGCTTGATGCCAAGAGTGAAGAAGAAGAGATGAAAATACGTAAAGAGTCCCGAAAACAGGCAAAGAAGATCCAACGAGAGTTTCAGGAAAGGAGAAGAAAGATAGGGAACAGAAAGCAGAACAGATGAGAGAGAAATTTGAGAAAGCGGAAGCAGCCAAGAAGAAGCAGTTAGACGCTAAAATCAAACAGTCGAATGACATCATTTACTGGGGTCTTCTGCAGACTGAAGAAAAAGTCGATGAAGCGCTGGCCAGGCTTTCCCGTGCCGATAAGATAGCTCTTTTGAAGGCTCAGTTGAGATTCAGAAAGAATGTGCTAGGACAGAAAGCTAGTGAAGCTGGTCTATTCAACTTTACAGTCGTGGAAGACTTGGGAACAGAGAAAAAGCGAAGGAATCTGTCTCCGGATGAATTGGCCGAGAATGTAAAGCAGTTAATCAGAGAAAGTCTTGTCATGGAAGCTGCAGAAAGGGAAGAGAGAGGAACTGGTCTAGTCAGAAAGAATGTGCAGCATCGCTTCAGTACAGGAGAAGGGGACAAATGGTGGAGCGGGACAGTGGTGTCACAAGTAAGCGTTCATGGTGTAAATTTACCATTGACTCAAAAGTTCTCTACGTTCACCAAGTGCATGGAATTGATTCAAACATTGCTTCTTCAGACAGTTACTCTAGCAATGTTGCTGTTGGAGTCATTTAGACCTGCTGCATGTTCGTTCTTCTGCAGGTTTTACATCATTCTTCAAGTTCAAACTCTGTTTCTTCAGTTTTGATTCCAGCAATGTTGCTGTTGGAGTCCTTAAGACCTGCTGCATGTTCGTTGTTCAGCAGGTTTTACTTTATTCTTCAAGTTCAAACACTGTTTCTTCAGTTTTGATTCCAGCAATGTTGCTGCTGGAGTCATTTAGACCTGCTGCATGTTCGCTGTTCAACAGGTTTTTCTTCATTCTTCAAGTCACGCACTATCCAATCTGTAATTAATTGTACATATTGATTATTGATTGTTTCTTTTACAGTTAATGTTTATAGTTCTATCTGCTTTTGTAATGAATTTTTGAAATAAAGTTCTATTTCAATAACATTGTTATGATTTGGAAGTTTTGGCTTGTTCATGTTTTCATATTTGCATTGAATGGCGTTTCTCTTGAGGTTTCAATTCATTGAGAACGTTTTTGTTGTTATTTTCAAGCATGTTGTATTTTTATTTATTTTCTGCATGTATTTCATTACTTTTACTTATTTGTTTTTATAGAGTTACAGTTTTCCCTGATTTTTGATGAATTCCTCAATAAAATTATATTTTGTTAACTATTAGTGTTTTGATGTTTTTGCATGTGTTTGAATGTTTCACTTTTAATCATTCTTTTGAAGCATGTATTTTTTGGCATGATTTTCATTATTTCACGTTAATTTTGTTTATGTTACAGATTATTTTGTGCATTCATATCTATACTTGCCTTTCCTTTGCAAATGCAGAAAATGTCATTTTGAAGTGGTGCACAGTGGCGTTGATCCATATTTTGGGGAAGGGGCGCAAAATGTTCCCCCTATATATAATATACAAAGAAGACGAGAAAATAAGCCAGATATATACTAGCAAATATACTTCACATCTGGCTTCTTATTTTCTCCTCGTCTTTGTATTTATTCATGTATTACAACTGCACTCCGGATTTTCATACTTACTACATATATATATATATATATATATTCATGGGGGGGCAGCTGCCCCACCCCACGATCAATGCCCCTGGAGCAGCATTATGTAAACTTGACGAGTCATTTTGAATTAAAATATGGTCTTCATGTCTTGCAAAACTTCTTTCAGGTTCCAGGGTACCCAATCGTGGTTCAGTCTATACAGAGTCGTTCAGCACGGTTACTTACACATACCAGTTGGAGAGGACCTTAAGCAGGGGACTTGGTTGTGGAGGAGGAGCAAGACTAAAGGTAACACAGGCATGCTCTCTTCTACCTAGTAACACAGAGCAACCTAGTTGAAAACTTAGTAAACCTTATGTATGAAATTAAGTATGGAAGCGTTTTAGATTTACAGTTAAAAATTTCAATTTTGAACAGATTTTTATTCGTATAGATGGGGTGTGTTTAAAATGGCATAACTTCCATTAGGAAGCACCAATTTTGATACTGTTTTCACCAAAATATTGCTCACACAAAGAGGATTAATTTCATATACAATATTTGTGATCTCAGTGATATATGTAGTACTAAATTACACAGGTACAAAATGGGTCAACTTCACTAAATGGGCGGCAGAAAAGTTCCGCGTATAGTGTCCCTTTAAGAGACCATATCTTCTGTTACAGAGCTCCAATTTTAATATACTTTTCACCATTGAATTTGTCTTGAAAAGACCTTTCAAATGATGTATAATTTGTCTATATTTGAAAAAAAAAAAAAATCATGTAATATAGCTACATACAGTGCAGTGTAGTATCATCTGATTGGTTTGGTATGCATGTTTCCCTTTCATTATTAATTTGATTTATGAAAATGAACGACTCAAATATGTTAGACTAGATCTACTTATAGAACATGTAACGTAGCTATGTTTTCGGCTGAGAGTGAGAGCAAAAAAGACTGAAAAACCCGCAGTAGCTAACGTCGAGTTGAGGAATTCATGACGGTCATTTTAAATTAACCCGTTGGAAACTAAGTATGGTTGGGGGTACTACTCATCGACCGCTTAAGCTTAATTACACCATATCTCAGAAAATATTTGCTACTTTTACCTAAATTTTCTCTCACTTGGGCAGAAAATGGTGTAGATTCACTTTTCGGGCTCAGATTGCTTCCTCCTTTCGGACGCACGGAAATTTTGGCGACGACGTCAAGTGACCTTTTTCACGAGGGCCGCCGAAAGCCCGTTTTTGAAACCGACCGCCTACTGCCCATTGATTTAACACGTAGAGTGTGAGTTTTTAGGACTTTCAGGACGTGTTGCAAAATATAGCACTTTTCAAATGCTCAGTATTGAATTTTTCATGAAAAATCATGATTTATGAGAGGTTAAATGGAAGCTGTGTCCTTAGAAGTTAGATTCTATTTACAAATTTGCGCGATAGTTCCCGGCGCGTACGGCGCCGTTCTAAAGCGCCGGGTACTGTACACAACCCGTTCGGGATTGCGCGCGCGTCACAGTGAATGACAAACGCGTGTATTGACATCGATGTGCAAGATTTTTCTTAAATTCCGTTGATTTCTTACGTATTTCCTCCTCATTTCTCTTGGTTGTGGGCTTTTTTTAATATTGTGGTGTATTGCGCTTAGTCCTACGTGTATTTTCGAATTTTTACGCAAGAAGGCCCGTGCGTGAGCTAGGTCGGTTTAAAAAACGGTGGTCGATGAGTAGTAGACTTACCATACGAGTTAACTCGTGTTGGGGTGTATGGAAAATGCGTGTTATAGTGAAATCAAATTGTCTCCAACGGGTCAAGATCTTGTTTACTATTTAAATTATTACAGGTTTGTAACTTCAGTGCATGGTTTACTCAGTCCGGCTTTTGTCAGTTTGTAATGGAATAATTTAACCGCACGTTGAACTTGACAATGATTTAAATTTAGATCACACGTGAAATCCAGGATTGCCAATAAAATGGCAATGCTAACTTACAGACTAATGACAATGTTATCATTATTAAATAAAGATATTTTATTAAGTTTTGTATTTTATTGTGTTAACTTAAA